>CAHIKZ030004067.1:525000-642500 GCA_903632075.3 Acanthosepion pharaonis
ATGTAATTGTTCATCTCTGGAATATCATATTTACCATTATGATCCTCCTTTTTCTTTTAGATTTTATGCATTCTGCCAAAGAGCACATTTTTTGTCCTGTCGTTAGTTTTATTTTTTCTGCGGGCCTGCTAAGTTCTGTACTTTTATTTTTATATCTTTTTTTTGCTCACACTTATTTCTTACATTTTTGCTTAACATCATATATACTGTAACATCGCCTGGTCTTATCCACTGTTTCTCTTTGACATGTCAACCACTTTTTTTATCTTCTTTCTTTTTCATGGAGATGACTTATTTAGCTGTTGTCACTAGTGCTGCCCTTAAGGTGCTACACACTGAGTTTCTGATCTCTTCCAAAACTTTATTTATGTTTGTTTCTAAATTGAGTCATTCTGGAGCACAGCATAAGAGTAAGCTTTGGGTTTATGGATTTTTACAGCCAGTATATGCCTGAGTAATGATTGCTCCAACGTCATCCTTTGTGTATGTTTTAGAGTGTAGTATTGCATTTCTAAGTCATTTATTCACAGTCTGTCAATATATATTTTCTTCTTAGATCTTCTCCCATGTTCACAAGTTTCTTGAGTATTCTTTAAACAAGATGTTGATTATTATTTGGTCATTTGCTGTGCACCAATGAGCCCATTTTCTCTCTGCTTGTTATGGTGATCCAAATCCATATGTTGGGATAATTTTCCTTCTTATCCCCAGTTCTTATACACCACCCTTGGCCTGTGATGTGATCTATAAAGGCCAATCACCAGAACACTGTCTATTTTTTTTTTTTAAGCATTACGCCTCTAGCAAGGCGTGAAGCCACTAGGATGCAGGGGGTTACAAAAGATTTGGAGCAAGAGCAGATAGGAGTGATAGAAGAAAGGATGAGGAGACCGATAGTGAGTAGATCAAGGTAACTGGATGTGTCGATTGACATTACATTTAAATAGTTGGAGATTATAGCTCTCAGAGAAACAGTAATTGGGAAGGGTGTTCCACAGGCGAGAGGTGTGAGGTATGAAGCTGTTGGAGTAGAAGAGATGGCTACATTCAAAAGTTTCAACAGTGTAAGGGTGAGAGCGGGATGCCAGCCTCGTAGGGCGCTTGAATTCATGGAGTCTGGGAACCAGTGAAAGCAGCTCATCAAAGCAATTACCATGAAAGTATTTGTAGAAAAGACAGAGGGGGTGACGGCGCGTCTGTGAGAGAGTGACTGCAGACGAGATGCCAGATCAGGGCCAATTACATTACATATCCGTCTCTGGATCTTGTCAAGAACTCTGAGCTAAACAGAAGGTGCCCCCAGACCATATATAGCAGCAATACTCCATGCAAGGGCGAATGGTTGTTTTGTATATTTGAAGTATCAATTCCAGGGAGAAAAATACCTAGAAGTATTCTTGTCTGCTCAGAAGTTGTGGGTAGACACAAACTTTTGCAACATAATGTGTCGGACCTGCAAGTAAAAACATTTGTAACATCCATAATTTTTCTTTTTAAAACCAGAAAGAAGGCACGGTACAAATTTTTATACTTCTTTAGCATTTTATTATTCTAGAAAATAAAAATGTTAATTTACATTATTCTAATTTCTCTCTACCTGTCTTTTAATTATTCTATTTAGGAATAAATTATCTGTTTTTGAAAACCAGATATTACCAAGGCAGCCCCGGATATATTTAGTGACCCAACAGATGCTTACCAACTATTTCAATATCTTAATCTGAAAACAATAATAATAATAAATACCCAAATGTTAGACCAGGCATATGTCTCTCATATCTTCTATGGCTTGTGGCCATATCATGTTGAAACACTGATTCCCATACGATCACTGAAGTTAAGTAACATCAAGCCAGTCAGTATCTAGATGGGTGACAGCTTGAAAATACTAGGTGCTGTGAGCTTGGATGTGTGTGTGGTGTAATGATAATGTCTTGGAATTGTTAACTGGAGAACTGAGTTTCAATTCATTACAAGACATTTACGCAACCTGTTTAGGTAAGTTACACATTACTTTCATCTGTCCCTCTTACCTTAAAACTGTCCTGTGAGTGTCAAATTTTCGAAGCTCTCTTTCCTCATTATGTGCCATAGAAATTTCAACTGTTTCTGATGTTACATAAAAGACATTTTGTTTCCATTTGGCTTTGAATATTTATACACCAGCATCACTTGGTTGCCATGTTGCACTTTCCCTCAATAATAATAATTAGGTCACAATGGCTGAAGTATTGTTATAATAATGACAAGGACAACAATCCATAATTAAATAATGTATATAATAAAAATAAAGATTAAGCAAATATTGCTTTTGATTGTAGCTAAAAGAATTTTTTTCACTCTTTCTTGCCATGGAGTATGTAATTTCATAATTATGTAACAGAAAAGTTCTGTGCCTGACTAAGAAAGGTTTCTAAGATGTCTGGACATGTAGTAAGATTTGGGGAATTGGTTAATATCATGAACATTTCACTTTTCAGCATCCCCTCATAATATAGTTTAAGGTTGATCAGTTTATAATATGATTTACTTCACTTTCATAGCCTTTTAATGCCAAGGACTTCAGCTCAGTTTAGCTTCCTGGCTTGTAAGTTTCACAAATTCTATTTATCATATAAGCATGAGTGGAATTCCTGGCTGCAGATCGACATGCCAAGTACATTAAAGTGTTACCTTCCAGATCGATGGACTTGGTTAAGATACTGTTACAGAATGAGTAATATTTGTCGAGGATGTAATCAACTCGTCAAAAGTTAAGATAATTAAGTTGGTTACTTTTTCATTTTATATTCCATTTATCATAAAAAGATAGTTGTGGAAATCATGCAAATACCACCTTGCCTGCATCCCTCTGCTTGCAGTTTGTAACAATAAGTCTATTATCACAACATTAGTTTTTCTGTGGAGTTATGCTTAACAAAGTAATATCGTAGTATTACTGTTGTAACAAGTTCAGCTTTGAGTATGTGTGTGTGTGTGTGTGTGTGTGTGTGTGTGTGTGTATATATATATATATATATATATATATATATATATATATATATATATATATATATATATACGCACATACTTCCATGTAAGTGTTGAATTAATTTATTTTGAAAGGTTTCAGTCAAATATCATTATAATTTGTACCCCTTTTTATCACATGTTTTGGAGTTGAAGTTGCCTGATTAGTTCAAAGGTTCTTTTTCATGTCATCAAAGAATATTTATATTTGAAAGTGATGTTTATTCAGCAACAAGATATATTTGAAAGTTCACAGATAATGCATTCACAGGCACTGCTTCAAAGTAAATGTTAACTCAGTTCTCTTCATGATAGACATTTTTCCTTTCCAAGGCATGTTTTCACTAGAAAATTCAGCTATTTTCTATCACACAGGTCACAAAAGCTATACCTTTTGCTACTTGCATAAAAGTAGGTGCTTAAACCTATTGTAAAGGTACTTTTATGAGTAAGACATGGCTGTCTGTATATGCACTATTTCAGTTTAAAATATTTGAAATCTTGTGTTTATTTTATTTTTTTGACTTCAAGTAAGTTGATATGTTACATAAAACTAGTTTTATGTAAGTTCTAAATGCTGTACATGTTGCATGCTGATACAGCACAACTTTCAATATTGCTATATAAGTACTCTACATATAAAAATGGTCCATTTTGTGGTGTTGAGCTGCAAAGAATCTACCTGAGTAGTATTTATAAACTTTTGAAGTTAAACACTGATGGATAACTTATTTAGTTATAGACTTTTCATTAAGTTAAATTATATTTGTGCTGTTAAAATATTTTTTGTGTGAGTTGTAAATTGTACTTGAGTGATGTAAGACTATGTTTAGGAATAATGTTTCTACAGGCCATTAATCATTGTGGGATGGTTCTTTCTTAAATAAAATGTCCAGTGTGCCGAGAAGATAGACAGTTGCCAACTTCCCACTGGCAAGGTGTCGGAAAATCAACTTTCTTTCTTGTTAAACTCTAGAAAGACTGTTTTAAACTGAATTTTTCAATTTTGATCAGCTGCAAAATACTATCATTATATTCAACATCCAATTTTTTGCCTGTGAAAAGGGGCTGTTTGAATCAACTCGAAACAGCAAAAATGTTCTGTCCTTTTAACTAAGGGTGTTGAAGAGTTCATATGAGCCCATCAAGTATTTATCAGAGAAGCTAAGCAAAAGTATTTAATGAAGTAAGTATATTCATTTAACATTATAATTTTAAAGTCTTTTTAAAGATATACTTTATCATTTGTATAACTAGTTATGATTTTAGGGTGGCCACACGACTGAGCTCTTAATCAATTCCCTCTGCATGTCTTGCTAGATATTTATTCATGCATAGTGTGTCTTGGACAGAGCTCATTCTTCACCAGATGTGACCACATACAATGTCCTCCAGATAATAATAAGACAAGACTACTCTCTCATATGTAAAATTATTACTTATTCTCCTCCAGACTTTATCAATTAATATCGTCATTAAGTTGTGTGGCTTTGGGGGGCTTTATTTGAATGTGGAACTTCTCTTATGATGGGGCTGATGAAACTGGCTCCACTGGTGTGACCCTGAATTCTATTTTGGTATTTCCTAGGGTAAGCCCAGTATATATTGGGATCATTGAATGTCAACTTCTCTTAGATCAGATGTTCTATATTGAATATTAAATTTTATTCAGACCATCTGGTATTTCTTGGAATGAGTCATTTACTCATGTTTTTTTTTCAAATTTGTATCCTCCCCAAAATTATGAATTTTTTTTTTTTTTTTTAATAAATTGCTAATATATACATTTACTCCTACCAACCTTACAGGCAAGTCCCTATATAAGACAATAGAATATCAATCCTATTCTCAACGGTTTAGAATATGAATAGCCTATATAATATATAAAAAGTACCTATTCAAACCAGATCAATTAAATTTGAATAAAATCTTGATTTTTGCTTATAGATAACACTCATGAGGAAAAGGCTGACAAGTCAATCTTTCTCTTTTTGCTCCTTTGTTCTAATAAGATGCACAATTTAAGGCACATAACAAGCAGACAGATAAGTACAAAATTTATATTGTTTTTAGTACTAAGTATTTTGCATGTACATATATATAAACCTTATATTAAAATTTTAAATATATATATATATATATATATATATATATATATAGGTGACAAAAAAAAAAACGGAAATTTTTGAAGTGCATATTGCCAGACATGAGTAAGTGGCAACACTGCGATTCAGTGACCTTGAGCAAGTAAACATTTCACCATTTAGAATTCAAGATGAAATTCACAGTATCCCAGCTGAGATGTTGCAGCAGTCAATGAGGAATCTCAACAGCAGATTTCAAGAATGCATTCGTACAGGAGGACGCCATCTACAGGACGTAATTTTTTAAAAATGAAAATTCCATCATTGTTTCTTAAATGGTATGTTTAAGGTTTCAATTACTATGAATAAAATATTTTTCTTCCATCACTCTTGGTTTTATTGGATTGTTAAAAAGTTCCCATTTTTGTGTCACCCTGTGTGTATATATATATATATATATATATATATATATATATATATATATATATATATATATATATATATATATAATGGTGTTTTAAACAAAGACTTTTGTATTTTGTTTGAAATTTTCATATATTTATGTTGTCATATGTTTCATCTAAATTAAACAAGGTCTATGCTACATATTCCCACACCACAGTTATATCATATGATTTGTATGAAAAATCAGTTTCCTGAGATTATCTATTTATTAATAAAAAATTGGCTGTGAACTTACAAGAATTAATTATGAAAATTAACTTATTAAGAGAAATATTCTCAAGGAAAGACTGCTTTTAAAAACATGACCATCACTTAACACCTTTAGGAATCATATTTTATCATCTACAGTTAAAGTCATTTGTCGGCGTTTCATATCTTCTTTTTTGTCATTTTCTTCCATAGTTTTGCTTAGAAATTTATTGCCATTTCAGAGAAATTTAATTTCATTTATTTTCTGTTACTCTAATTTGAGAGTCATTATCTGTATAATTTTCTAAAATTTATACCTGAAAAGGAATTGCTATTTTACTCTTTTCTATCCTTTTGATATTTTATAAAATATCACTTGAGGACTTGCAACAGATAAAATAGATATCACATGTAACTCAAAGAGAAAATAATGACATAACCAAGATGTTGACATTCCACACTACTTCAAATAAAAGGTTAGGAAGAAAACTCCTCATGAATACTGGAAAGAGTGATAACAGCAACTGGACTTGAGAAACTTATTTTCCTGAAACAGCATTTTTGAGAGAAAGATTTCCATTGACAGAAGTACTGGCTGCTTAGTCAATGAATGCCAAATGTTTCCTTATAGGGAAACGGTTAATATTACCATTACTATTATTTTGCTTTATTCTTTTCCTTGTTGGTAAAAAATGTATTTACTTTGTATTGAAAATAAAAGGAAATAAAAAAAGAAATGTTTATTTTATTATATATAATTAATTTATATGTCCTTTTTGAATGTAGAAAGTCATGAATTGATACAGCTTCCACTTCTTTTATTAACTGTGAATTGCCATGACTATTTTAGAAATAAAGTACATGGAGAGACAACTTTACAGTGATTGGCAAATGACTGAAGCCGAACTGCCAGTTATCTTCATTATTGATATAATTATTTTATTTGTTTGTTTTTAACTAATTTTCGAAAATGTTAAGAGGGAAGTCTAATTTGTGGAAATTAAAATTGTGGATTACTAGAATTCATCTTGGAATTGATATTGAAGTGGTTTCTTGTTGCCTTCTCCACTGGGACTTTATTGAAAGATCAATTTTGAGGTAAATTGGAATAGTTAAAGATACTCCAGAAATGAGTAGTGTTATATCAGTCCTTCTCTATGGCAGTGAGTGCTGGACAAGCTCCTCAGATAAAGAAGATACTTGACACAATATAAATGTGGTTCTACAGAAGGATGATGAGAATATCATGGACTGAACGTATGAGTAAGAAGGAATTTTTAAGGGAAATGAAACAAAAAGGAGACTTATATATAGAATCAGAAAAAGATAGTTAAAATTTCAAACATAGGAAAAGGGCTTGGAGAATATGGCACTCACAGCACATATTGAAGGCAAGATGGGTAGAGGGAAACAGTAACCTAGCTAATGAATTTGTATAAATGGATTGCAAAACAGGGAGTGTGAATGATGGTGAAAAGTAAACATTTAAAAGGTACAAAGGATAGGAAGTTGTGGAGACACATGATCGTCTATATCCTAAAATGAAAAAAAAATTGAAAATTTTCAATTTTTGTTCTTTTAAGAATGCAAAATTATGCATCACGGGATAACCTTAGATAGAATTTTGACAAAAGTAAAAATTTCTCCTTTATAAAGATGAACAGGAAGAACTTGTAATCTGAATCTTCCTCATAGCAGAACGAAACCTGAAAAAAGGTGAGAAAGACATTGAATAAGAACAATAATTTCCTTTTTATATTGATACATTCATCATTTATAGACAACTGCTGCTATTCATCATACAATCACTTATTTTTACTTGTTTTTTTAAAGGGAAATATTCAGACCTATATTCTGTTGAGTCATTAAATATTTAATGAGACTGACATCTAATAATAGTAACTGTATTCATTTTTTGTATATTTGACAGGAATAGAAGAGTGAACCGATCTTTTAAAATAAAGATATTGTTTTTCTCAATTTTGTGCTTCATAAACAAATGTAACCAAATTTTAAGCTGAGCATCATTAAACATTTGAAAACCATTATTTTCTTCACTTGTAACATTTATGCTTACACAATAATTAATGGCTTTATTTTCATGCTTATGGTTTGAATTTATCTTTGATAAAATCAATTCTGGCACAATGATACATTTCAAGAATTCACAGATCAATTAACTTTTGCTTTAGTCATCCTTTAAATTTCACCCAATACATTGCTTGAGAGCAACACAAAGTAGAGGGCTAAAGTTAAGATGGTTATTATGAAAGTAGAAAGTGAAGATTATGAGGAAAAAGGGGATAGATAATAATTGATGATTTATTGGAAGAGGTTAAGATAGTAGTAATCAAGAAAGCATCCAAAAAGGAGTCTGTTCAACAAAGTAACAGTTGCTTGGCAACAAAAAAAAAAAATGAAAAAAAAAAAAATGGGAAATTTATTCTTACATTGGGAATATGGAGGAAATTAGGGGAAATTGATTATATAGATGTAGTATGGAGATGTAAAGGTCTGAATTGGTGGAACTAAAGAACAGCACTTGTCTAAACATTTTCCATGGAAATTGTGACAATGCAGCAATGGGCTTGCAATGTTGCATCTGTGGGGAAAGAGCGTGCAGAGTGGAAAAGAAATATTCCCTGAAAAGACAGCATGAATGATCTTGAACCCCATCAAAGTTGGAATGTGAACATTGAGCAGCTCTAGAGTTATCTACTCCTTTTTTGACCTAATCTGACTCTTGTAAAGTCAAAGCATAGGGGAGTTAATTACTTCCTGGACCAATTCTGACCATTTTTACAGCATCTTTAGCAATGGATTATATATGTTAGTCCCACGTGGTGTATGGTGAACTTGAAATCCAAAAGATGAATCATGAGGCCACATTGGGAGTGCATCAGGACAGGTAAAATATTGTTATACCTTATTCTATCAGCACCACTTAAATTAATATCAATGCTCAGAATATAAATTGAGTATTGTAAATTGCTAAAACAATTTTTATTTTTTTAAAAAAAAGAGCTTAATCTGATGATTTGTCATTCATTCATAAACATGGGAACAATCTTAACCTTTGCACTCTAACTTATATTCATTAATCTGGGCAATGACCAATTTTTTGGTGAAGTGAAATGTACATTTTTATCCTGCATAATCCTCTAAAGTTTTTGTAGATTTTCTTGCAGAATTTCGAATAGTTTGAAATTACCAACTTGAAATTATTATTATTATCACTCAATCTCTTCATAGGCTAAATATCTAAGAGAAATCTTTGGTTTGGAAAGTGAACTCAATATGCCAAGTTAAAATTCTCAGCTAATCTGTTGTATTCACTTTTGCTCTAATGTTCTGAACCAGAATATGTGACTTTACAACATTACCATACTCAAGGATTGAACACTCAACTACCAGGAATTCAGGTTTGTCTTGAGCCCTAGGTCTCTTGGACAATCCTTGGGTGATGGTTTGGAGATAAGAAATTAAGAACTCACTCAAGTGATTGAATTTTATTGAATGTTGTTTCTTTCTTAATCAGAGGCCCAGAGATGGTCATCCACTTTCTGCTAGGTCTACTGAAGAGTGTCTGCTTATTCTTTCATCTATCTTATTCTCTTCTTTGTATGATGACTAAATTTTTAACTTTCACAGATTGATAACCACTCTTTTCCTTCCATTTACGATTAGTCATACCTGATTTCAGATTTATCTCTATCTTTTTAGGAGATGACTTGTCTCACTCTTCTACTCCTATGGATGGAATACACACAATTCTTGAACATGTTTCATTCCAACATAGGATTGGTTCAGAATAGGTGTCTCTGAGGGATTGAAATGATTTTGAATATTATCCTGGTGTTGCATGGACAATATATACTTTGAATCTTATTAGATGTACCTATTATGTATGATAGACAAAAAATGATGGTAGATTTTCTATGGTTGTTGGCCTTGACTCTTTTGATTCTAATCTTAGGAGATGAGATTAAGAATGCAAAAGAGTCAGTATATTTATGCTGATCATCTGCTGATATGTGTTTAGATCACAATTTATAGTTTGCCTCAATGTAGTCTAAGCATTGGAAACAACTTTTTTGATAGTGTGTGTGTGGATAGTTGGAATTAAAGGCCAGGTTTTGTCCAAACTGGATCTGAAATATCTAAACTGTCAGCCCTATACAACCGCTTTCTCAGCTCAACAGTTAAAAATGGCTTTGGGTAAGTGAAGCCTATATGTTTGGTCAAAAACCATCCTTGAACAACATGAACTGGTGCGTAGGAATCACAAATAAGAACTGTACCAAATAACAGAAAACATCACTTGAGGACTTGTAAGAACTAAAATGGATATCACATGTAACTTGTAGAGAAAATAATAATATAATCAAGATGCTGATGTTCTACACTTCTTCAAACAGAAAGTTAAGAAGGAAAACCTCCATGAATACTGGAAAGAGATAACACCTACTGGACTTAAGAAAACTATTTTCCTGAAAAACCAAGAAAGAAAAATTGTATAAATTTCAACTGGCACCAATAGTGGCTGCTTGAGAAATGCCTGCTAAATGTTTCCTTAAAAGGAAATGGCTGATATTAATATTACCACTACTCTTTGTGAAATATGAGTATATGCAGGACCATATGGAAGGTCTTATTGATTTGACATAGCCTAACAAGGCTTACATGTCTTTCTGGCATAGCGAGAGTATACGGATATCATCTGTGTACATAAACCAAATGGTTGACTTTAATGAGGACATTAGTCATTTCCACAAATTATTCAGTGTTTGCTATTACTGGAGATGATACAATCCATAGCTGAGCCATCTTCAGAGAGAGAAAATGGCAGAAAAATAGCTTAATTTGGAAAGGTAGCAATAGAAACATTTTCACTTGAAAATTATAAAAAAAGCGAGCATTTAAGAAGATGGGACAGATTTTTTTTATTTAATAAAAATAAGTCATTAACAGGGTTCAAAGGTTAAAAATTTTGTTTTCTTATGCAAGCAATTTTCTTGTTGAAAATAATATATGCACAAAGAAAGAATTGAACAAAATAAAGTGTTATAAGTATCTTGTATGGAAGAACAGTCACTTTTATTTATATATATATATATATATATATATATATATATATATATATATATATATAATGTGTGTGTGTTTGCATATGTGTATATATTATACATGTGAGCATATAAATAATATGGATAATGTGTGTGTGTGTATATATATATATATATATATATACACAATGTTTTTGTGTGTAAAAGCAAGATTAGCTGACAGGAAATGTCTAATTATGAACAAGATAAAGTTAAAATGTTAATCACATCATCTGCCATTGATAAGATTTCAGAAAGGACAATTAATAGAATGAAGTTGAATATTTATTGATATGAATGATGTAAATGTGTGTGAATTGATTCAAATGCATTCAGTAAAATCACAAAAGAAAACCATACAATTGCTAAAAAATGAAGCTGAATTTTATTCTATTATGAGACCAAATCACCACAAAATAGCACTTTTGATAAACTGTTGGTTGATTAGTCAATGTTTTTCTCTCATTTGATTGGTTTGCATTTCTTCAGTTTCTGATAACTGAGAAAAGATTGATAGAATTCAAATTCTTGTAAATGTGGATTCTGTTATTGTACAGAATTTATGTATGAAATAAAGATAGCTCATTTTTTTTTCACTGCAAAATAACTGCCAAGTTTCTGCCTCTGGCTGAAAATATGTAGTAATTATGGCAAAAAGGATTTCCAGCATACTTATTCATACACTTTAGCAAACATGTTGTGATCAAGATGACTGATAATTGGATAATCAAGTATGGCTTGGTATTCTCATGTTGAAGGAAGTTGTGGTGAGACATGATCGCCCAGATCCTGAAGTGACTTGTGATATAGAAGAGTATGTACCAACCAAGATAAGCTAGCTGGTCCAAATTGCATAGTATATAATAATTTATTTTTTTGACCCTAATAATTTAAATAATTGTAAAATCTTTGATACTTATATACATAGCTAATTATCTGTATTCTGACATTCTTATATATAAACTGTAAAACATGATTACAAATACTAGAGGCATTAACCAATAAAAAAAGACAGCATCAGACAGATTTTATGAAATTTAGGAACAAACATATTAAATATATTTCATAAATGAAAAATATGAAACAAACTATAAATTATCTTATGAAGACACTTAAAAAAACTTATGGAATTTAAAAGGTTGTGTGTTTGTGTGCATTTGACGTGTAATGCATGTTCACATATGATAAACAATTAAGATGCATACAAAGCTTGGGTTTCTGCTATGGACTGTTTATACATTTTTTGATGACTGTAATCAAACAAAGTTCTCTCTTTGGTATGTTCGTTTTCATTTTCTTGGTTCAGAATTTAGGTAATTAAGTATAAGCATTGTTGGAATGGTTGCACTCAAGTCAGTCTTGCACTGAGTTGGAACAACCAAAGAGAAAGCTTGCTTTACTTCATAGGCTGAGGTTTTGGAAGCCATGTGTGAGCACCATGCATTGGAAAGGATAAATTGAAGGAGAAAAATGTTTGTCTTTTTTTATAGACTTTAAAAGCATCACAAGAATTGATGACATTGGTTGCAATCAATGCCTTCAATTCTTCCAGGCAAGAATTGGTCTACTTAGTCAACAGTGCCATCATCATAAAGAAAATGATCAGCAAAGAAGAAATTAAATTCTTGAATATGTGATCATCACTGCTACTGACATATATATAATGTTTTTATTGTTTTATATATATATATATATATATATATATATATATATAACAATATAAACATGATTATGGTTGGCAAAACACAACTTTTTCAAAGTATACAGTTACAGGTGCTCAATACAATAAAATATATTATTAAAATGTAAAGAGAAGAAAACTTATGCTACTTGAGTTTCAACCTTCTCAATGAGGGTTCATCAAGCCAGGGTATACTGTTAAAAATATGAATATGACACATGTAGCTTATCACTTTAGACATGGAGAAGACATTTTCATTTTTTTTGCACATTGTCCTGGATATGGTTTTTCATTCAGCTTCCGCATTTGCTAGTAAATATTTTTGCATGTATGTATCATAATGTTGTGGATTCCGTGAATGGAATCCTGCACAAATGAATAAACAATGCCAGTAATTGAGATAAAAAAATAAGTCTATTAAACATAAAAATACAGACTTGAAGTGAAGATTAGTAGTCCAGGAATGCGGGTTAGTAGAAAGTATATGTACAAGTCTCTGTAAGTAAAGCCGTAATCATCTCTCTCTTTCTGTGTCTGTCTCCATATCTCCCAACCTGTCTCAACATATCTCAACTCTGTCAGTATAAGTATACTTTGGACGAGTCCATCTTATGTAAAAAGGGGAGATCCCCACAACACATAATATTACTTTTATTAAGTTTATATATAATATATTATTATTAATAAATATACAAAAAAACAATATACAAAATATACTAAAAACAACAAATATTTATCATTAATTTAAATTATTCACATATTTTGTTTATATATATATATATTAAAGAAAAAATAATTTTGAATGAATTGGAAAAGATTAACTATGAAAGTTGTTGCATTGTTCCTTGTATTTTTTACTTGTCCATTTCAAAAGTTAATGTAATAAAAAAAGAAAAAACTGGTGTGTGTATAAAAGCAGACAACACCATATTTTGTGAAACAAACACCTTGTAGACAATCTCCACTAACTTAAAATTGCTGAAATTGCATATGTAATTATCACACAACACACTCATCTTAACTGCAAACTGTAGACAACTCAACTTACACTGCAATCAAGGTTTAGCTATGCCACATGTGTCAAGTTAATTTGTCCAAATTGACTCCTTCTTTCACTTAGCGAAAGACTAGCTCAAGTTTTCTCATGAATAAATTGTCACTGCAGAGTAGACACAGAGTGAGGAAACTAGGAAAGAATTCAGAAAATAATGCTATTTTTTCTTGGAATTACAGTAGAAAAACTTCTTTTTTTTTTTTTTTACACTTTTCAGTGATTAAGTTGTTTGCTTTTCTTGAATATTTTGGAGGTTTATGCTGGAATGTTTTTTAATACAACCTGATCACAATGACGTGCAAAGCTGACAAGAAATTCCTACATTTTAAATTCAAATTTACCTCCAACAAAGACAGTTCGCAGTAATATCTTGCTTCTGGGCATGTCAGGAAAGACTGGATAAAGTACAACCACTGTTTAATAGTGAGAGATTTTTTAAAATTGCTATATAAAGTCAAAGATTTTTTAACCTGTCCTTTTATAAAATTTCTTACTTTTTCAATACATATATATTTTATTTTCTTTTAAATATGCAAGGCTGTTAACCCTATCAACCCTTAAGAAATTTCAGTTGTTACATCCATGGACTCCCGACTAAATTGTTAAAAAAATCAGAACATGTGATGTTAGTTCAATAAAATTGATAGATATCAAAAAACCTTGAAAATTAAATACCATAGAATTCAAACTCAGTAGAAGCAGCAATAACTGTGCAGTACTAAAACAGAGCAAGATGAGACATCCTTAGTCATGGATGGCAGAATGAAAACAATATATCTTTGTAGATTAAAAAAAGGGTTCTGTTTGGAATTGCCTGGAGCTTACTCACATTGACAGGCACCTGTAAATGGCTGGAGGGCATGATGGATGAAGCATTGTGATAATAGAAAAGATGATGACATGGGTCTGATTTAACTTCGTCTAAAAGATTATAATGATTTAAAACCCATTAAATTTGCTTACTTTTTTTTCTAGAAAATTCAAAACATTATTTAATATAAAATAATTTATACAGCTTCACACGCTTTGACTCAAGTTTTTTTTTTTATTTGACAAAAATTTAATCTTCAAGTATTTACAACTTAACATCCCTGGAATTCTGACTAAATTGTTGAAAAATCTAAACGTGTAATGTTAATGCAATCAAACTGATATGTCTCAAAAATTATGAAAAAAAGAAGAGTACTTAATAATTATGTAGTATTGGTTTCTCTATATGACAATGAATGCTGAAAATCTCTAACAGAAATGTTTTTCTACAGAATACAGGACTGAATATGTGAGCAACAACAAAATTTTAAAGAAAATGGAAAGAAAAATAAAACTGATACTTAACATCTGAAAGAGAGAGTTGAAATTTCTAAGGCTCGTAATGGGGAAAGAAGGATTTGCCCAAACTACCCACAGTGATGAGATATGATACAAGGTCGAGTTTAGTGTGTAGAATCTGAGCACATACTCAAGAAAAAGGTCAAAATTTACCCTGCCCTCACAACCACAGCATCAAGCACTTTGCATTATCTGTTTTTCTCAGCTGAATCTCCATCCATAGACAGAGCCCTGACTGAGTCATACTCTGCCTCTGAAGATGGAGAACTTGACAACTGTAAGCCAGACAATGGACTGCTTGACTACAATGGACTTCATATGTTATTTTTTTCATTATGAATTTTGACAAGAAAAATTTCCTGGTACAATACAATAACCCAATATTCCAAGCAGTGCATCTTGACAACCTCTGCTTAACAAGAGAGAATTGAAATCTCTATAGCACATAATGAGGAAAAAGGGATTTTAATTATTTTAATCATTTCATCCCAAGCAAGGCACTAATACCACTAGGCTGCAGAAATTTACAGACAAGAATTTAGGGATGAGTATTAAATAAAGGACCATAAAGGAACAGGGTTCAGAAGGACAGAAGATGGCAATTGACATTGCATTAAATTTTTGAAGATTGTATTTATCAGGAAAGAAAGAAATCAAAAGGGATCAGTCAGGATGTTTGTCTCTATTGGTAGATGCATAATTAAAAGAAAAAACTTGTAGTTCCAATGAATGATATATTTTGACTAGAAGTTGCTAGTTTTGGTCACTCCTTAATTTGAGTAAAACATTGCAAAGTTTTATTCAAATTAAGGAGTGACCAAGACTGGCAACTTCTAGACAAAATATTTCCATAAAATAAATCATTGGTTGGAACTACCAGATTTTGCTTTGAATTAAATCAAAAGGGAGTTGTGCAGGTGAGAAGAAACTATTAGAATAAAAGTGATGGTTGTATCTAGCTAGTTCAATAGTAAAACAATGAGACCTACTTGTTAATCTAGTAGCAGCCTTAAATTCATGCAGTTGAAGCACTGAGGAAAAGACTCATCAGAAAAATTGCTATGAAAATATTCATAGAAAAGACAGAGCAAAGCCATGTCTTTTAGGTGAGAAAGACAAGATGCCAGATCAGGATCAATTACATTACAGACTCTTTTTTTGAATTTTGTCAAAAAATCTTTAGATATACAGCAGAAGTACCAAGCCATATATGACAGTATCCACTGCATGGATGAATGGTAGATTTATAAATGGGCATGATGAATTCTGACAAGAAAGATTTTCTGGCACAATATAATGAGCGAACATTACAAGCAGCAGACTCAGGAATTGATTCAATATAGTTGCTCCATTTCAGTTTGAAAACATGAGCCCAAGAAGTAGTTTAGCATCAGCAATCCTGATGGCAGGCAGAAAAGGTTCTCTCTGCTGATTAAATGAAAGTAATTTTGTTTCAGAAGTGTTAAAATTTACAAGCCATTTCTTGTCCCAGTTAACCAGTAATTGAATGTCCTTTCTGAGAGCAGTTTTTGAATCTGTTGACTTTGCTACCAAGGCAGGAGTAAATAGTTTTCATCTACATAAATGCATAGGTGGTAAATTATGACATTAGAAAGTTTGTTGAAGAACATCAAAAACAGTGTAGGTCCAAGGATAGAGCCCTGGGAACCCCACATTACTATGAAATGATCTAGAAGTGTGCCCATTCAAGTCTTGCTGTTGACTCTGGGTAGATGAAATTGTTCAAAAGTAATCAATGGATGTAGAATAATGCAAAAATTATACAGTGAAATTATCAAGGCCTAAAAGCAAACATAAATGAACTACTCCTACTCATAACTTTCAGCTGTTATATGCCTCCAAGAAACGTTCCTGTTATAAAATAAAATAAGACACATCTCGGCCGATTTACAGGCAAATACTCAAGAGTGAGAACCGGATGTAAATGGGACAAAGCCCCGTCACAAAATGACCATTATCTTTCTTCACAAATGTTCCTGACACACGTGTTCCGGTCGAAAAATAAAATATTTAAAGTGCTCTATTTTTCTTCCAATAAAAATGCTTCCCTCCTAATTATACTCACTTCGTTTTTCGAGCCTGTTAAGCCATAAAAAACACTATAAAAGGGGTCACACGGAAGTTCAACAGGCAGTCCACAGGTGCCCAGGATAGAGACCTGTCACATTCAGCTGCTGACAGCAGGGGAGCGTCAACCACCATCAGCATGTGTGAACTACTATGAGAGATTGACCTAGATCTGAAAGCCGGCTTATGAACTTTACCACACCAAGGTAGCTGTCCCAAACCCTCACGTTCCTGTTGAAATAAACCACGTAAATCTATTTCTACTGTTGTCGTATTTCTTTCTTGCAACCATACGCTTGTCTATAACATTCCCATTTGGAACTTTACAATAAAATATAAAAAAAAACAAATGTTTATAAGTGTTTGCACAAACAAAAAATTTCTTTATGATAATTGGGAAAAGTTTTCATTCAAACATGCCTAACAAACTATAAAGTTTTCTTTCAATCATATCTGAAGAACAATAAATCTTACTCTCATCTATAAAATATGTTTACAACACAATCGCTTTGGCTCTAAGTGAACCACAGAAGGTTGAAGGGCCAGTAAACAAAATCAATCAATCAATCAAAACTCCCAAGAAAATTAAATTTTTCCAGTAAATGACCCCTAAGGAATTGATAAGCCATTAATCAAATCGAACCAATGGTCGTATTAGCATCAAGTCACAAGTCAATATGAACGAGGTTTTGAGAGTGTCATGGTGATCACTTTTTCCTGATGCTTATATAATTGTTGATGTTTTCTGAACAGTTTAATCTACCCAATATCAACTGAAAGACTTTGGTCAACCCATAGTATTGTTTTCAAGAACTTAACAATAGTGCTGCCTGCTGGGATCATATTTCAAGGATGATATTATCAAGGGGTCAAATCTTTGACAATTTAACTTTGGTAAGATTCAAACTTGTGTCTAAAGGTCAGACTGCTAACACTCTAAACATAGTAATGCACTCACAAGAAAAGAAGATTGATTTGAGTGATCTTGATAAAGGCAAAGTTATTATAGCCAGGAAACTACATAAGACCATTTCTAAAATGGAGTAGCTTGTCATATGCTTATGTTCCTTTGTGGTGAGTATTGACCATCATTGGTCTAAAGACGGAAAATAAACAATGGCCAACAAAACAAAAGACAGCTTAAAGCTTAGAACACAGGATGGTAATGGAGCTTATACCACCAAGTATGATCCAACAGATGGTACAAATTGAAGATAGCTTTAATCAAAGTGAAAATAAGAATGTGTCACAATTTGCAGGACATTGCATTGATTTCAGTTGCAAATGGGGATACATAGCTGCAGAAAACTCAAAGTACACATGCTTCTTGTGCCATTACAAAAAGTATGATCAATGGATTCATGAAGGTTAGAATTTGACATTGTCTTTATAAAAAAAAAAAACAAGTTTTACTTTCTCCTGAATAATGTTGAAGAGTCTTTGTAACAGTAATTAATAGCATCTGGCTGTATTGTGGGAAAACAAGCTCAGGGAAATGATGATTTTATTGTTGTTTGTAAAATTGTAAACATCCCAGTGGAATATAGGGCAATAACCTCAGCATACTGATAACATTTTTGCTGTGGCTTCTGTAGTTAATTCAGATTTTAAATTTTGAGTTCTCCTTTTCCTAGATTAGTTTCCAACCAAAGCTAGAGAACACAGTCTACTCTGCAATTAACACCTAGCTATGAAAGAAAATGGACTCATTCCTTCCCAAGAGTATTCGGGTGAAACTTGAAATTAACCCACCAATATTACTTTCCATGTTGATAAATACAAACATATATCAGAGATTGAGAATTTATAGATATAGATTGTGTGGGTATAGGAATCAACACTGCATGGTTATTGTCAGGTTCATGCCTTGAGTGAAGTACAAATTACAGTGTGCGATGGGTAAATTATCACCATTTTATATTTTTAATTTTGTATATGCATATTTTTCATTTTTGATTTTATTGACTACACAGTATGATAGGGTCAGTTGGGCACCATCTGTGAGAAAAAGAGCACCATGACACAATTCACTCCACCAAAGATTTAGAAACTGCAACACATGAGGAGGTAGTGCTGCCCTAGGTCAAGAGGGTGGCTGCTGGAAGACCCTGTGTCTGGCAACAGGACTCTGCAACATACCTCTAAAGCAGAATCCAGTCATGGCTGTCAGACAATTTCTATAACTGTATCACTCCTTACATATGACCACCTAACACCCAGACTGCAACCCCCTTGATTATTATGTCAGGAGCACGGTTGAGTGAGAGACCAACAAAACTACTTATGACACCAAAGATGAACTGAATGCAAGGATTATGGCAGCATTCCCCAACTTAAACAAGGAGACCATCCAGAAGAGATGCAGATTTCAAATTCGTTTGGAGGCTATGGTTGAATCCAATGGCGATTTTTATTGAATAAATTCCCTCTTTAGTATTACGAGATATTTGTGTGTAATTTTAGTAAAAAGATCTGTTACAGATAGATGCCTGTGTTATTTTCATTTTTATGTAATTTAGATGACAATTTATCTATCGTATCACGTGTATGTCACTATTCTTTTAGTAAGTTCTATCATTGTGGGATTAAGGGAATGTTTATGTTTAACTTAATTGCTTTAGATCATTTGTATTCATGAACTTCGCCATTGTTAACTCTGGAGGCATGCTTGTGAAATATAGGACCATGGGCCCATGATGCTAGATGTTGATGCTGTGGTTTTAGTAGGATTTTACAGGTATGAATTTCTAGCCACATACCAAAGCAGTTTTGAATTCGCAATTCTTCTCCTCAAAGATTTTTCAACTGAAGCTAGAGAGTCCAGTCTGTCCTGCTATTATCACCTAGCTTGGGAAGAGAAAAGATGGAGTAATACCTTTTCAAAGGTTATTTGTGCAAAAATGAATGTAATGACCTCAGTTGGAATTTAAACTTGATGCATGAATCCCACCTTCTGTGCTGGTAACAACTATGGTACATACCCATCCATTCTTTAGCAGCATGATGTTTCCTAATTATTAATGAGATATTCTGTTTTTATATTGGGTGGGATGGGTAAATTATCACAATTTTATATCTTCACTTTCATACATGCACATTGGTTGTTTTTGATTTTGTTAACTGCAAAGTATAGTAGGGTCAGGGTTATGAGAAAAAGAACACCATGACATAATTCACTCTACCAGAAATTTGAAAACAGCATGCTGTAAAGCTTGGCATTCACACCAGAAGCTCCAATACGAACATTTCAGTTTGTCTGGGTGTCAATCTGACAACAATGCAGAGAATATAGAAAGAGTTGGATGAGTCTAATGGTGATTATGAAGGTATGGCAGGTTGGAAAACTCTCACTCATTTTTCTGATAAAAAAGATTTCCCAAATTTTTTGGTGATGGCCTCAAACTCAACACAGAGGCTTATTGCCTTGAGGAGGTAGTGTTGCCCTAAGTCAAGAAGGTGGCTGCTAGAAGACCCTATGTTTGGCAACAAAACTCTATACTATGCCACACAAGCAGAACTCAGTCATGGCTGTCAGGCAATTTTTGCAACCGCATCACTCCTTAGATCTGAGCACCTAACTCCCCAGCCTGCAACCCCCTTGATTATTATGCATGGGGCACAGTTGAGAGAGACCAACAAAACTACTTGTAACACCAAAGATGAACTGAAGGCTAGGATTATTGCAGCATTTTCCAACTTAAACAAGGAGACCATCCAGAAAAGATGCAGTTGATTCCAAAGTCATCTGGGGGCTGTGGTTGAAGACAATGGTGATTTTATTAAATAAATTTACTCTTTACTATTTCATGATATTTGTGTGTAATTTTGGTAAATATTTCTGTTAACATGAGATGTCAGTGTTGTTTTCAATTTTGCATACTTTAGATGACAATTTATCCATCACATCTTTTGGCAGGACAAATTGTATAGGTGTGTTTCTCTGAATTTTTTGGAGGCAAAGAATTATCATTATACATTAATTTCTTTGGACCTTTGTATTCATCATGTCTATTTTTATATTCACATTTCAGTTGATATATTCTCTGTCTGGCAACCTACAGGTGTTTGTCATGTTCAGTTTTTTGCACGAAGAAGAAATGGCTTGATAAAAACCAAATGTGACACACTTGAAAAAGACCAGCAAATGCAATTGGCCAAAGATAGTAAATATAAAATCATCCAAGATGAGGACAACAGACAAAATGAATTAATGTATAATTGTAAAGGGAATAAAAAAAACAACAAAAAAAAAACAGTTATGGAAAATAGATACATTGCCAGTGGGACATAGAAATTTCTATTGTGTATTGTTAGAATGGGAAATATAAAGTACCTTTAATTTTTTAGTATTTCTTTCATATTTGTTCCAATTTTCATTCTCAGAGAATTAAACCTATTACTACCAGTGTATGTGAAAAAATACAAAATATCCTTCTCCAACCAAGATATTTCTAGAAGCTAACATTTTTAAAGCAAGCAGTTCTTTGTAATTACAGTGGTATATATACCACTATAATTACAAACAACTTGTTTCTGAAGAGTGGATGTAATTTTGCAAAACTCGGTGTAGAGACAAGATGAATGGACATTTACTTATCTTCTAAACATCTTTACTCTGATTTTGTGCAATCACTTCCACTACTTCAGGAGAAGTAAATATAGACTTATATGAAGATAAGTCATAAAGATTGCAAGATAAAAGATAACTAAAGATGACACCAAAAAACAAATGATTTTAACTAATTAATACCCAGAATCTCATGTTTTAGAACAATGGCTATTAATAGTTTACACATAGAAACCTACAATTGATGCCAGATATTTTACAAACCAATAATTTACATTGATTTTTGTCTTTTTGAAAATTATAATTAATACAGGAATTTTGTTGCAATTTTAATAATTACAACCAGATTTTTCATTGGACTTTAATAAGTCAATCATCCAAAATTACATCTTGAAATCTACATTTTTTATTCAATAATGGATTTACCTGGAGAGTTAGTACATGGATTAATATCCATGTCTGCTTTCAATCAGTTGGTCTGTGTACTAAGCAAACTGAAAGAAAAAGTCAGCAGCAGCAAGTAGAGAAAGTAAATTATTTGTTAGCTGCAGTGGAACCTTGATGAAGATAAAGGAAGATATGTTATGTGGATTGCTCAGAAAATTAAACTGATGGAGAGTTTGGAAACAAGAGTAGTTTTTATTCAGGCCAAATAAATCCATCATTGCATTTCTTTTCACTGCTCGGTCCTTACTTCCTTAGATGCCATGCATGATACATGCTTATAAAAACATATCTCTTTTTGGATTCATGATTCACTTGGCAGAAGAATTCTTGCAGTAGGCTATCATTAGTTTCTGTGGTAGACTAGTAGCCATCCGAGTCAACAGGACCCAGTCTGTCCTGCTATTTAACCCATAGCTGGAGAGAAAAGACATGGATTCATAGCTTTTCCAAGGATATTTGCATGTAAGTGAATATAATGAACCTGACTAGAATTGGAACTTGTCTCACTGAGTTTCAATTTCAAGCTGTTATCCATTACACCAGCTGCACATCCAAGCTTGCAGCACCTAGTATTCCAAAGCAGTCACCCATCTAGGTACTGAAAGGCTTGATGTTGCTTAACTGGTGATAAGACAAAAACTGCTGTTTCAACATGACATGGCTGTCAGCTTCAAAAATATTAATCCTGTTTCTTTTCTTGAAATCAAGGAAATGATTCCTGGGGAAAGGACCATTTTTACTTTTTGCCATTCAGTAATAGCTCAGTTGTGGCACCAGGCCTAGATTAAGAAGCGCCCAGTGAGGACGGAACTCAGTACTCAGTAACAATTGATCTAACAAGACAAGCTTGATACCCATTACACCATGTCAAAGTGCCCAACTTTTTGAGCATATAAGGTAATGATGAAAAATTTTCTACTTTATTGTAGTCATCTCTATTATGCTTAAATTATTTTCTCTGTGCACTGTTTGTAGAAAAAAATAAAATAGCAATATGAAGTTTGTTGCTCATTAGAAAAAAAATGATTGTGTTTTATATCATAAATATATAAATTTTAAAGGCCTTTTCAAAGGCTGTTTATTTCCATTTCATTTTCTCAGATGAGAAGTCATCATTATTTACATTTATTATTACATTTATTTATTTAAATTTATTTTTCCAAATTTCATTTTTCATCTCTGTTGTTATTATCACAATATTTCAGCCATTGTATTTTTCAGCATTCTTCAAGTGCATCAGGAATTTTCAAAATGTGCCTTTAATTTTACTGTCAGTAGAATGTGCAGGTGGTGTAATGGATAACTGCACAGAATGAGTGAGCCAACTTCGAATTTTATTCTGGTTTCTTTAACTTATACTCAAATACCCTTGGGAAAGGTATGAATCCATTTCCTCAGCCATGGCTTAAACAGAATTGTATCTGGAAAAATTACTGTTACTCTAAAAATAACAAAATACTGATGCAATATTTGCCAAAAATTTCTATTTAAAAATATGCTTCATCCTTAAATACCCAACAAATGCTTGATAAACCTTAAACACACAAAGCATTCAACAACTGGCCATGTCTAGGGATATCTTGTCTTGTTCAGTATTGGTCAGCTATTGCTAACCATGTTTCCAAAGTGTGTGAGTTCAATACCCAGTTAAGGCAGTGGAGAACTTTCAGAGGGAAATTAGCAGGAGATAACTGATAACTGACATCCATCAAACATGGCATGTGGAACTAGAACAGTCTACCCCAGTGAGCGAAATAAAGGGTTCAGCTCGAAATTCCAACCACCTAAAGAAGGCCGGAGCATATGACAGCCGAAACGTTGTGAGAAATATGGCAACAAAGATGAGGACAATAGTCCAAATAATCTAAATAATGTATACAATGATTATGTCACCAAATTTATAAACCAATGATTTAATTCACTTGGCTTTCTTCTAATGATTCAATCATGTCTAGAACTTGCAGACTAATTTGGCTGGGGTTGACACTGCCGTTGATGTATTCACATCTGTTTGCATTTACCATGTTTTTTCTTTACCTGCTGCTGCTGCTGAAGCCTTGCTGTCATTCTTTCTCTTTATTTATTGACTATTATATTTATTTCTATTTATTCTTAAATAATCTCTTCTGTCCAGTAGCAGATACATGAACAAATGCAAAAAAAAGTTCTTAGTCCATACATTTCCCAAAATCTGGACAGATTCCTTTTTTTGTAAATGAATTCATGGTCAGGTCGAGAATTTATCAGCTCTTTCTCCCTGCTCAGACTACATGAATTTAAGCATGCTACTAGATTGATAACTAGGTCCCACCACTTCATGGTTGAACTAGCAAGATGCAACCACCACTTCTACTCTAACAGTTCCTTTTCTCTTGCTTCTCACCTGTGGAACTCCCTTTCAATTTCTTGATGTCCTGAGTATGATGATAAAGTACATCTGGCAGCAAGGCCTCTGAATGGAAGGTTTTGAAGAGCATGGAACCAGAATTTTTGTTCTTCCCAGATCCACCCTGACCCAGGGTGGTAACACCTATTAGGGTCCCAACTATGGAAAAGTATCAAACCCTCTAAGTTGGGGTCAAAACATTATGACAGTATAAAAATATATTTTATATAAACATTTTCAGCAATAGATTTTAATAGTAAAAAGAAAAGTTACCAAAGCTCCCAAGGAAATTAAATTTCAACATTAAGTAACCAACAAGGAGTTGATATACCATTAAACAAATCAAATCCAATTTCCTGCTTTCCTGAACTACAATCTTCAAAAATTTAAATGTAATTTTAATCACCATTGTCTGTTTTCCTCAACCCTGTTACTTTTGATCCTTTCATCAATCCTCCCCATTTTTAATCTTCTTGTTCTTATTCACTTTCACTCACTGTGCCCCCCCCCATTCTAGTAGAATTATAAACTTGCTTGGGGGTGAAAGGAAAAAAAAAAGATTTTCCTCGTCAATATGATAAAAAACAAATTGAACAAATGCATCTACCATCATCATGAAAGTAGTGAACTTTAAACATTGCTGTATGAGACTGGGTAAAAAAAAAATTATAAAAAGAATTGTTCTTTGAACAATACCAAATTTTCTTTTTTTTCACCCTTTTCACTCTCGTCTATTCTCTTGAACTAGATTCCTCTCAGCACATGAATTGATATTCCAATTCCAAGATGAAATTTAAAAATCTGAAAGAATTATTCTTTGAACAATATCAGCTTCACCATTTCTTTTTAGTTCTTTACTTGTACCTTTTTTTTTCTCTCCCCTTTAGTTACACTTTGCTCTGTACATATGAACTGATGTGAACATCCCAAGCTATATTATTTTACACTTGACTAATTTAAAGACATTGGTTGAAATGTCTCTTTCCTCAATTCATTAATTGTTCATTATAGATGTAACTTAAAAGAAGCATTCCTCTCTGTGTTTTCTTCAACTGCCATCATTTTTCAACCACATGCATATTAGATTTTTTTCTGTAGCTGTTAGAGAAATAATGACAATGCAGAGAATGTGACTGTCTTATCATCTTTCAATTTTGAATAATGACAGCAGCATAAAAACGCAAAACTGAGGCGATTTCTTTTGCCTTTACTGTATTATTCCTTGTCATTCTTTCTTTCAGTACAAAAAAAAACCTGTAGGTTCCAGCAATAAAAGAAGAAAGATTTCACTATTTGTGATGAAAATAGACTTCACCAAATGAAGGGATTCTTAAATTTAGCTCAGTAATTAAAACAAATCACTTTCAGCAGAGTGTTCAAATAGGTAAATAAATCAACCACAATTGAAAATTATAATTTACTTTTTGCATTATTAAAATGTTTGCATAGATGAGATTAGTAGTAACAAATAACAAAGAGTGTAACACAATGAACTCAAGAAGCATCAGAATAGCAAAAGATGCCTTCCAGAAACTAAGCAAAGTATTAAAAACAAGGAAAATTTTATTCCAAACATAGAAAAGAGTGCTGAATTGCTATGTAATACCAAGTCTTCTGTATGGCAGTGAATGCTGGACAGTTTCTTTACATCAAAGATGTTGTTCTACAGAAGGGTGCTGAGAATATCATGGACAAAATATGCAAGTAATGAAAAAGTTTTTTAAAAAAAAGTGAGTAAAAGAAATACTTAAAATGAGTCACTTGAAATTTCAAGGACACATGAGGAAAGAAGGTTTGGAAATTTAACACTCAAAGTACATATTGAAAGATGAAAGGACAGAAATAGAAAGTTAATAATGAGTGTGGGTGAATAGCTAGTAGAGCAGGGGAGAAAGAGAAATGATAAAATATCAAATGTTACTGAGAGTAACAAGAGACAGGAAGGTGTGGAGAACCATGATCACCTACATTCTAAAGGTATATAAAAGAATAAAAATAATTTTTTTTAAAAATAGCTGTTGATGGGGTTAATTTATTAAAAAAATACTAGAAAAAAAATTATTCATCATCCTGATTTTTCTGTCTATATATATATATATATATATATATATATATATATATATATATATATATATACTGCAAAATTGTCCATCCACAGTAGCAAAATATTTAATATCTAAAGAAAACACAAAACTGAGTTTCTATTTTACATGTTTTAGATAAGATGTTGAGCCATCTTGACACCATTTGTCATAAGAATCGTTAAAAAATCCATTGAGTTATTCAACTAGAAAGATAACAGGTTAAAAACACTTTGTTTCAGTCCCCACTATCTCTTCTTAACTGAGCAATGGTGTGAGAAAAAGATCATTCAGGTCTTCAGTAATGATACCAACATCCATACTCTGGTTTCCATTCATGAGAATGGTGAATAATTTTAAAAAAGAGAGAACAGTAGAGAGGAAAACTGGATCAGGAGGTGACAATAGTAAGTGGGATCATCATTTCCACTAAGAGCTAGAGGTCAATTAGAAAAGATCCAACTCAGTCCATAAGGTGTTTGGCATGTGAGAGAGGAGTTTCACTTATGACAGTCCAAAGAGCAGTGAAAAAAGACTTGAAAATGTAATTGTATGTGAAACATGTGTGGCACCTTCTTACTTGAGGACAGAAAGTTAGAAGGTTAGATAGGGTGAAGATCACCTTGAATAAGTTGGAAAATGTTCCTGAAATAATATATTTAATATATAACTTTATTTCAGTCCTTCCTGTAACTATGATTAATTAATGATGAACATGTAATTTTCATTCATGATCGATTTTATCAGGTTTCTTCTGCTAAGCTTGGAGAGTAATTATACATTGTTATTGCTCAAGAGTAGAGTCCAATAGTGTTATAAAAACGTCAGAAAATTCCAGTAAGATATGTTTAATCATTTCTAAAATACAACAGTTTAAATCTTAATCTAGCAATTGGACAATTATGCCGTTACACCTGATATAGTTTTAAAGTATGTTATATTTCTGAGTTAAAGCACTTGATATCAGGGATAGAGCATATGTAAATATAAAAATGGACATTGAGGTCAACACCCAGCAATGATAGTCTGTTTCATGCATGAATACAATCTTCAGTCCATTTATATATATATATATATACCAAATACTGACTACTGAGAAAAATATTCAAAATAATTACACTTATATATTGATATTAACTGGACTTGAACTCTTTTCAGACTGAGCTTTTAAATTTTGTTCTAACAGAAGAAAAATTTTTGGTAATCAGGGGAAAAAGTGATTAAAGACATTTGTCAATGTTTCATTTAAAATCCATTGACTGAAACTTGTTAAAGCATTTTTTATAACATGTTCTGAAAAGCAAGAAGTAAATGATTATCAACAGTCAAGTCAGGAATTAAAACAAGCATTACTAACAGTATAGGGCTTCCATATATAACTATTTTACCTGGTCATAATTAATAAGAGGGAAACCTGCAACACTCAAACATATGGAATGACTTGAAATATTAACATCTGAAATGAAAAGAGAATTGGTTAAGATGAATCTGAACAAATCAGCAGGACAGAATTGGATAGTAATACAGATGCTAGTAGCCCCAGACAATGTTGCTATTGGCAAGATTATGGAAATAATAAATAAAATCTACAACAGTGGTGATATACTGGAAGACCTTATTAGATAAATTTTCATAGATTTACCTGAGAAAGCTAAGTGCAAATGAATGTGACCTCCATTGTACAATTAGTCTAATGAGTCACATAATGAAACTTATCAGATTCTGATAAATAGAGCACATAGCAGAATTAGGCTGCAGTTTTGTTCAAGACACTGGAACAAAGATATCAGAAAGAGCAATATAAATTCAGGAGGAAGTATACTTATGTTTCATAGAATATGTCAATGCATTTCATAAGGAACGACGAAGAACATTTTAAACTTCAGGCAAAATTTTGTTTATTTATCAATTGTAAGAAGACACAATGACATGGTTGTCAGCAAGATTGTCCCAAGATGGGAAGTACAAACTGGAGATATCAAAATCAGTCTAGTACAAACATTCAAATATCTGGGATAATTTGTAACAGAGAATTGAAAATGTAATACCAATATCAAAAGGTGCATTGTAATACCAAAACATGCCTTCACAAGGCTAAACAAAGTATTAAGAAACAGGAAATTTTCATGAGAAACAAAGAAAAGAATATTCAATTGTTTTGCAATATCAGTCCTCCTGTATGGCAGTGAATGTGAACAATCTTCTCACAGAGGAAGAGGAGATTTGGAGCAAGAGACATGTGATTCAACAGTAGACTACTGAGAATGCCATGGGTTGAACATATGGGCAATGACAAAATTTTAGAGAAAATGGAAAATAAAAAAGACACTTATAGTTAACATCAGAAAGAGATAGTTGAAGTTTCTAAGGCACATAATGAGGAAAGAGGGCCATACAGTGTATATTGCATTATTATTACTCAGCCTGTTTCCATTGAGCAATAACTGTAGAGAATTAAATAACAAAGCAAGTTATTTCAAGATATGGACAGGGAAATGAGAACAGTCTACCCCAGTAGATTAAATAAAGGGTTCAACTTGAAATTCCCTTAAGGTTACCTGGATCGACAGACACCTGGGGAAGGTTGGAAAGTAAAATGGCCAAAACATGACAGCAATAAAGATGAGGACATTCATCTGACTGTAAATAAAGAAATTATATTTCATTTAGTAAATATTTTGAAGTTCAGCAAACTGAGCCAACAACAACTGAAATTTTGGCTGATGATTTCATGGATAATGAGGTCCAACTTTATTTGAATTGTAATTTCATAAAAATTATAATTAGACAAAGGTAGAGGAAAAACAGTAGATTGGCAGAGAACTACCCCCTCCCTAATTGAAACTCAACAGATCGTGTGATTTTCAACTTTAAACTCACTTGAATGAGTTCTCTGATAGTTCATTGTTTTCTTTCTTTCTTTCTTTCTTTCATGTATTTCTCATTCACCTTCTTTGACTCAAACTGCCTCTTGCTTTCACTCTAATTACTTAATTTTTTTCCAAAATCTTTCTTCTATTTTCTTTCATTAACTTTGGCATTATCTGATTTTTTGTTGTCCATTATGTACTTCAGTCAGATTCAGAAATCTATGATTATACTCTCCAGTACTCCCCTGAGTCTTCTCATTTTCCCTCTTTAATCCATTAGTTTCTCTTTTCAAACTTACCTTTTCTTTATTTCCTCATTTCTTCTTGCTACTCTTTACTTTCAACACTTTCTTTATCTCACTACCTACGAGTGGCAGAAGTAATTTCAACTTGGAATTAATTTCAACTCAGAACTAATTTCAACTCAATTTAAAATCAAAGTTATCAATTTCCATGAATTCTTAAACAAAATGCAATGAGTTGGTGCTCATTTTTTAATTCAACATTAGAAATCCTTAGTAGATAAGATAATTCAGAATTCATCTTTTCTGCTAAAAATTTGATCCAATAAAAATGCAATGTTCTTTGTAGCAAGAACAGAAGATTGCTTAGCTGTTTTTTTTTCTTTGTGAAAATACTCTTGTTTAAAAGAAGCTGTTATCTATCAAAATTTAAGAAAATCAATAAACTAAATTTTAATTTCATTTGACCAAATTGAAATTAGTTCCAAGTCCTTATTGGTTTTCATATATTTTCCACTTTTCTCATAATAGATATTTTCTTTTCATCTCTTTGTCAAAATCTTGTTACTCAACTACACTTACTTTTTTCACCTTTCTTAGATTATTCATTTTTCTTAGTAAAGCAACAATTTTAATTGTACTTTTGTTAGTAATAATTTTATTGAACTCACTTTCAGTTAATGGCTTTTTCATATTTCTTATTACTGAATACAAAAAACATCTGGTGGAAGATAGATTTACAGTCACCCATATGTTGCATGCAAATAGCTTAAAGAATTATTCAAATATTATTTTTCTTTTCACAAACCTGAAAGCACCGCTTGAAGTTTTGTTTTGAAATGAATTAAAACCTCCAGCAGAAGAAAGAGAAAAAAAACTTTTCAACTGAAGATGATGCCTGAATGAATAAAAATGAACAAAAAACAATCATGGACATTACAAAATTTTCAGAACATATTTAAATGTTTTCAAAGAAACTTTGGAAGAAGGCTTGTTAGCATTTACAAACATCCTAAATTTTAAAATATTCTACACAGAAATTTAATTATTTAATTTTAATATATGTCTTTAAGGAAACTTAAAAAATAACTTAGATTTTCAAACACATCTCAAAGTAAGTCACTTTAAACTTTTCCTGAATTTTAAACAAGATAAGGATTATTACTATTAATGTACAGTGCTGATATTGCGATCAATCATGAATTCTGTGACCCAGCAGGCCCGTAAGGGCATCACACATTTACTTCAGTCACAGTAGAAGTGGTGTTTCATGGGCAAGAAAGCCTGATGAAGCCCAACCCTCTCCAGGTCAGTTTTGAATTCAGACTTTCCTTCTCCTAGACCAAAGTCTAAAGAACCCAGTCTGTCCTGCTATTTACCTTTAGCTGGTGGGAGAAGAAGAGGATCCGTACCTTTCCCAAGGGTATTATTAGCATGTTAGTGAATGTAATCAATCCAAATGGAACTCAAACTCAGCTCTATGATTCCTATGATTGTACATTAATTTCATACAATTTGTTTTTATGTGCATTGGTGTGTGTATTTTTGGTTACAATTGTTTCATAGTGTATGCGATAAAAGGGAGAAGCCATTCCATATTATTAAATGCCATGTAAAAAAAAAAAAAAGAAAAAAGGAGAAAGGTTGAACATATGGAATGTTTGAAGGTTCATGGTGAAAATGTTAATATCTTTTGGTGGGATGTAGTATTTCCAACAGTCATATTTTTTGTTGCATGCCAGGAGAATTTTTATTATTTTTATTTAATTTATTTTAAACAAAGTTTAAACGTTATGTTTATTTTATTTATAATTTTCATTATTATTATTATTTATTTATTTATTTATTTATAATAATAATGTCCCTACAAGTGGTGACAGTCAGTTTCATGATTAAACACAATTGTCAGTCCATCTGTTGCTGCTGAATGTTGATCTCAATGTCCACTTTTATATTTACATATGCTCCATCCCTGATATCAAGCACTTTAACTCATAGATATAACATACCTTAAAAAAAAACACACACACACACACACACACACACATATATATATATATATATATATATATATATATACATATTATTACTTAAATGTTATTTTTTTAGTGGATACCCATATTTGATTAGACACTCTATTCATTTAATAAATCTACCAATCTTAATATTCAAGAAATCTTATTAAAGAAAATATGCACTCTACATTAGGACTCAAGCCTGCATCCCTCTTGGCAGGAGATACTATCATGAGATCCAACATGCTTCTAGAGTATCTTAGCCACAGACCTCATCAACAATCAAGCAAAATTAAATCATGCATGATTGTCGACACACTCCATGGCTGAGATGGTCTAAAACACATCAGATCTAATGACAGGTTCTCCTGCCAAAGTTGATGCATATTTGAATCCTACCAGTGAGCACATGTTTTTCTTGAATAATATTTCTTGATTATTCAGACCATTGGACAAAAATAAATAAATATGCTGTTTAATAAACAAACAGAGGACCTATTCAAATATGGGTAGCCACTGAAAATAACATTAGAGTAATAGATAAAATTCCATCACATTTTAGAAATAGTATACAACATGGTATTCTTATGATATGGTAAGAGTTTTATGAATTTTACGAGAATTTCCAAACTTCACATAGATCAGGTTTACTGCTACATCAAGAAACAGTTTGCTGGAATTGAAAATAGAAATTGCAAAATATGTTTACACAGACAAATATTTTTTAATAGAAACTGAAAACAAACATTCTCCTGAGGACAGAGTTATAATGACAACACTAATGTAAAATGGATGTCTCATATTGTGAAACCAGTTTTAGAAGTCATTCGTATGAAGAAATATAACAACTGACAAAATCAGTACTTATTTACAATATTTACATTGTTTGGACACTTGTTCTCATCTTTGTTGCCATATTCATGTTGTTCCAACCATTGAACACCCTGGCCTTCTTCAGGTGATTAGAATTTCAAACTGAATTCTTCATTTTGTCCACAGGGGTAGATTGTCCTAGTTCCACATGCCATGCCTCTTCCAGATATCTCAGTATCAGTTATTTATCTTTTAACTGAACTTAGCAAATTTTTATTCACCTCTAATGTAGCCAGGTGTTGAACTCTCAACTCTTTGGGTCAAGTCAACCAATCTTTTAGTGGGCCATGTGTCCAAACGATATAAATAGTGTAAATAATTACAACACCTCATTTCAGAAATACAGACATATGACAAAATCAGTCTATCATTTTTCAACTGTTCTATTTTTTCATATAAAGGAGACTGTACAGCAATGAGAATTGTATTTTAAAGTTAGTCTTTACTAGTAAATTGCCATGTGCCAATATAAACCTTCCACTTCAAAATGTGCCACAAGTTTCAGTCAGTTTAAAGCCAGTTTAACAAGCCAGTCACTTCATCAAACAAGCATCATTTAAACAGAATTTTATTCCAATATGTGTTAGCACATTATCATCCATAAAAAATCATCTTTCTGAAAGGGTTTGACTTCTTGAAACATAGCAACACATGTGCCTTCAAAATGTCAATGTATATTGGAACTATCTCAAAATTTGTCATAGACCCAGCACTTAACCTCACTCCCAGAACATTACATCACTTATGATTTGACATTTCAACCTGTGAAGGCAATCTTTTTTTCCAGTAGGTACGTAGCCTTTGCGTAATCACTCTCCCCAATTAAGAGACGTATAGCATTCATCAGTAAAAACAAACAGTTGACAAAATTGTCTTCTTGTATTCTGTTGCTTATTTAATTTTATTTTCTTTATAATTGTCCTTTATAAAGTGTGGTGCATAGGGTCAGTCTTGGATGTCTTACCACTTGATTTAAGGCCTGATATGTTGTGTATTTTAACAGTACCTTGTTGCTGTAATCCCTAAAATTCATAGCATGAATAAGAGAGATTTTTTTTTTTACTTTTATAATTTCTCTTTTAATATATGAGACAGATTTACTAGATCAACATTTTGTCATTCAGGTCCAGCCCATCTCATTTATGTCTGTGCAAAATAAACCAGTTTTGAATTTAATTGTTCATATAAGCTTTATAAAGCTTTGGCTTGAATAATGCATATATATTTTATATACATAAAATGGGTAACAATAGGAGATGGAGTTTATAAAAATGATATGTCAAGTTTTTAAAAATAATAATGAAAAATTTCAAAAACTAGAATTTTTTGCAAGATGCTGACATGTGTTGAAATCCTTACAGTATTTAGCATCATTAAAGTTATTGCTAACATTTTTGTTGAGATTTACAATCTCATTTTGTTCAATTTCACAAACCAATCGATAAAATTTGAATAAACTGATTTGTTTGGAAAAATCCTTTGACAAAAAAACATACTTTGTGGTTTTTACGCACCCAAATAAAGACTAACTGTACTTATCTGTTTGCATTTACCAGATTGCACTTCTCACCAAAATTTGGTTTTGATTTGTCAATGTATGGCTATTTTAGTGTGATGGATGGACTAATTGAAGTAGCAGAATCTTATATATAGATAAGTAATGAATGAAAATTTTAAACAAAAGAAAAAAAATCACTATTCTATTCCAGGTCATTTTATGGATATATCTCACAAAATATATTTTAGCTGAAAGAAGTTAGTGCTTTTTTATGTTATTAAATTGTATTAACCATTGTAATAAAGTATACAGTACAGTAGTTTGTGTCTGGATTAGATAATTAGTATAAAGTTCCTAATATATCAATTATACATTGATAAACAGAATTTTGGGTTTTTTTTGCATTTTATTATACACATTATGCTATTAGCTACCAGGATCCTAAGGAACTTGAGAATGCATCTTAGTTGCTTAGGAGCAAAATACATATAGGTTAATAATGCAGCAAAAAATAAAAATAAGATTCTTACTAAGAGATTTAACACAGTTGGGTATTTATTATCCAACAGGAAGAACTGCACCATCTACAGAATCCCAAACTTCAAGTACTTCACCATCCATGGATTTTCAAATCACATGTACCGCACCATCTATGGAAATAGCAATTCTCCTTTCATTAGAATCACATAATGTAGACACCTCCTCATTATCAGAATCACAAACTGTTGGCACCTCACCATCCAAGAAATCTTGAACTGCAAGCACTTCAGCTACAGAACTGAGAACTACTAGCACTTCACCATCTATAAAATCCCAAACTGTAAGCAACTCACCATCCAAAGAATCCTGAACCAGAAACACATTACCATTCACAGAATCCTAAACTGCAAGATATGTGCCATCCATGGAATCCCAAACTACAAGCACCTCTCTATTCATGAAATTCCAAACACCTCACTGTCTGCAGAATCCCAAACTACAAGGACCTCATCTTGCAGTGAATCATCAACTGGAAGAACCTCACACTGTGTGTAATCAATAGCCACAAAGAAATCACCATCGACAGAATATTGAACTGTAAATATTTAACCATCCACAGAGTCACAAACTGCAAGCACTTAACCAATTGAAAGGACTACACCATTGACAAAATCAACAACTGCAAATAACTTGTCATTCATGGAATCTTTAGCTACCAGCAGATTACCATCCATTGATTCTATTTCTACAAACAGCTCACAATTCACAGAATCAGAAATGGTAAGCACCTAATCATGCACAGAATTACCAACTGTGGAGTTTTGACTGTAGTTGGCAAAATCAGCAGAACCATTTTGATAAAAACTACTTTGTAAATTAGTATGAAGTTTAATAATAATAATAATAATAATATGAAACAATTAAAAAATGAATCGGTTCATTTCTCCTCAAAACCATCAAAATCTGAATCATCAGGTCTTGAGAGAAAATCCTAATTTAATAAAAAAAATATAAGAAAAGCTACAGTCATTGATGGTTGAAAGGTTTTTCTAATTATATTTTATTTGTGTAGTCGATTTGTTAAATGTTAAATATATTTCTTCCTTAGGGTAGCTGCATCTCCTCTGGCTCTGGTAAAGATTTTATTTCTCTACCTATGATACATGGCTCACTGTTACCTGTAGATAACACTGTTCATGGGGAATTGCAAATAATGATGTCTTAGTGTATTCCTTTCAAGAAATATTTTTGCTGCACTGTGTCATTCTTTTTTGCATAATTCTTTTATTCTTCTTACACATTATCCTAAAGCTGTAAAAGCAAATAAATAGAAACATAATGTTGTCAGTAGGAGGGACTTCGATTTTGAGTATTGTTGTTACATTGTAATAGATAAAAGGTTAAAGAGAAAATCAAGTTTGGGAATAACTTTTTTATAGAAAAGATTCTTTTGTTGAAACAATGCTACTCCTTTGATCATGTAAAAAAATAAAATATAAAATAAATATATTGTTAGTTGTAAGGTAACTTGTGACAGAAGCATCAAGGTTCTCTTTGTTTATTCATTTATTTTTCCTTGAGTTTTAGTAACTGCAATGAAGTCAATAGGCACCTTAAGTAGGTACTAAATTTTCAGGTTCCAAGTTCAGTATTAAAATGGCACAGAGCAAATGAGGACTGAGCATCACTTGACTTCAATATTGCAATGTGCATGTCATTAAAATAATACCATAGGCTTTCAAAGTATGACTTTGTTTGAAGAAAAGTAACTTTATTCTCATTTCAGACTAGAGTACTTGGTATAAGATTAGAAATAAAAAAAATAAAAAATAGAGAACATGGTTTCTGTGTAGTTGTATAGATTTCTTTTGATAGGAGTAAATAGGTTTACACTCCCACCCACAATCTTTTGAACAGAAGTAGAGGTTTAGCCCTTGTTTCCTGTATAGGATTCAGTTTCTGGTTCTTTCTAAAGTCTGTTTCAACTCTATACTTCTAATGGCAACACAACCAAAGTTCTGTGGCTGAACTGACTCCATCTGAACTTTGAAATTTTATTTACTAATTACTGATTAATTTTTTCTTCTCAATAAGAGTAGAGAGATTAACCTGTTGTCTAGTTCACACTTCTCCCCAGTCTTTTGAGTAGGGGTAAATGTTTATTCCTTCTTCCCTGCTTAGAAATTGGTTTACAGTTCATTTTAAAGTCTAGTTCATGTCTATACTTCTAACTTCTTCATCTCAATTCTGAAATATTTTTTTACTAATTTTTTTCTCCTCAGTCGCATTAGATAGGTTTGCCTATCATTTGGTTCACTTTCCTCAAAAGTCTTTTGAACAGGAGCAGAGGTTTATCCCTTGTTCTCTGTTTAGGATTGAGTTTCCAGTTCCGTCTAAAGCCATTTCTCTTACATTCATTACCAGTAGCCCCTTGTGTCTTAGTGGCATTATAGTTTTGCTTGATGTGAATTTATTAAAAAAAAAAAGAGATAGTGGAAGTTAACCAAGAAATGTAGTTTGATTGATAGATGTTGAGTATAAAATAGAACAGTGTATACAAACTACAACAGAACTTTTGTGAACACTCAGAAAGGAAATGCTGAAATTTTTGGAACATATGAGAAAATAGGCCTTGAGTATTTAACATTCACAAGACACACTATAGGCGAGAAAAGCAATTTTCTTGACCATTTTGCACAAATGATCACTCTTTTCTCAAAGACAAACAGGGGTTATAATGAAACAAGTATTGATGGAACATGGTGCCAAAGTTTTATCAATTTCGAAAAATTTGATGTGTGTATACAACATTTTAGCATTTCTTTCTCCTTCTTCACCTATTCCTTGCTCAATAAACCAAAATATATGGTTGGTGATTCGTGGAAAAAGTATGAAATATCAAGGTCAAAAGATGTTGAAAGAAAATAAATAAAATAAACAAAATTCTCAAATGTCACTTGTAAGATAATTTTAAAAAATTATTTGAATCTGGTTTGGCCACACAACTTTGGTTATGTGGCCAATTATTTTTTCATCTTCATTTCAAATGTACAAGAGGAAATTTAATTAACTTAAACTTACAATACCATTTTCCTTTTTAAAAAACAAATGCTGTATATTACTTATTGTCATTGTAACAACAATGCAACATAGATTGACAATTATAAAGATCTGTGCTAAGTGTTATGAACTTCATTTCTCTATAAACCTGAAAACAAATCACAGACAAGATCATCACCCAAACACATGACAAATTCTAGGAGGATAGCATTATGAAGCTGCCACAAATGTCAAAAAGTAATCAAACAAAAGTTTACCTACATGGTTTAATGAATCTATGCACTAAAATCTAAATATTATTTTAGAATTTTACTTAAAAATGCAACTTATTTTTATCCTATGTTCTCAAGTAACTGTCACAAATGATTACATATCAATGGAATCAATGTGAATTTGTACAATTTTATGAAATCCATAGTCACCTATATGCATACCTATACCTTGCTCTCTTTCATATATATATATATATATATATATATACACACACACACACACACACACACACACATATATATATATATATACATGCATACATACACACACACACATATATACACATACACACACACATATATATATATATATATATATACACACACACACATATATATATATATATATATATATATATATATATACTGGTACAATGGGTTAATATCACTGATGTCATCATTTGGTTTAATAATATAAATGATAAAACTAATTTTTCATTGATCCAATTTGATATTATAGATTATTACTCATCCATTTCAAGTGATCTCTTTACATTGGCTTTGGAATTTGCTACTGAGTACTCCGGTCTTTCAAACAAGCAACTGGACATTATTATGAACTCTAGAAAATCTGTTTTTATCTATAAGAAAGAACAATGAATTAAAAATAATTCAGTTGACCAATTTGATATCGACTTAGGATTGTTAGATTCAGCTGAGTCTTACAACCTTGTTGGTTCATTCATTTTATGTAACCTCAGTGCCCACTATGATATTAACATAGAAGACATAGTTATACAGAGATGACGGCCTTATGGTTGGTGAAAAATTCTACAAAAATTAAAACTGATAAAATCAGGAATATATACACAGGAAATTTAAACGTCTAAACCCTAAAGTTAAATCAACACAAATTTAAAAAAGGTAGATTTTCTTGATGTAACACTAGACTTAATCAATGATACATACCAACCCTACATGAAAACAAATGCAAATCCACCCAAATTCTAATCAACCACCATCCATAATCAAACACATACCCTCTTCTGTAGAATATAGAATTACTAATAACTCTTCCAGTGAAGATGTATTTTATAATCACAGCAAATTTTACAACTCTGCCTTAAAAAATAATGGCTATAAGTGCCCTGGTATTAAATATATTAAACATAACACTGATAGTAAGAAAAAAATAGAAACGGAAAAATTATTTGGTACACACCTCCATTTAACCAAATGGTTAGTACTAAGTTAGGGCAGTAGTTTCTCAATTTAATTGAGAAACACTTCCCCAGAAATAATTCTCTTAATAAGATTTTTAATAAAAATATGTTTTAATTAATCTGTAGTTGTACAGATGATCTTGAAAAAATTATTAAAAAACACAATAATAAAATTTTCAGTCAACACTTAAGCCTAAGTAACAAATGCCATTCGAAAGCAGCAAACAATAATGATACCAACTTGTGTAATTGTAGAAATCCTAACAACTGTCCATTACAAAATAGGTGTCAAGCTGACTCCACTGTTTACCTAAGTACTATTTCATCTAGAGAAAATCTAACAGTTAAAACCTTTTATATCAACAGTACCAAAAATTTCTTTAAAACTAGGTGACATCAACACATATTACCTTTCAGGAACAATGTGTACCATAACAGAATGTCTCTTTCTAAATATATTTGGTTCTTAACAGAACTAAACAAAACTCCTACACTAGAATGGAAAATATTTAAAAAAAACTAGAACTTGTAAATCATTCTATGATCTATGTTCCCTGTGTTTACAAGAAAAATTACATATTATAAAGTATGCTAAGAAAAAAGCTCTGTTAAACCAAAGAAATATATTAATGCTTTTATGCCAGTTTTGTCTATCTTTTACCTTAAAATATAGATAATTTTTTTTCATAAATGCTGATGTATTACAATTGTGTAGTCATTATTTTATTAATATACAGGGGGCCGACACTATTTTTCAGACACTTTATTTTTTCAAGTTTTAGGTAGCACAGGCAGTCTGTACTGTTTTAGTGTAATGACAATAACATTTAAAAACTGTTTCAATACTACAAATGTAAAAGAAAAATTCAAATTAGAAGTATTTTTATTTTTTACAAATTTTTACATTACACAGGTGACAGTATTTTTCGGACATTGCAGAAACAATGCTAATAGTTTATAGCAGCACCCTTTTTTTCAATGACTTCTATCAGTCTATCTTCATAATGTTCGTACATATTGATAATAAAGTATCTTTATGTTTCTAGCTGTCTATTTTTAGCATCTTGTATGCGTTGCCACAGTTCAGCCTCTCTGGTTATTTCTGGCCCATCGTAAACAAGCTCTGCAAGCATTTCCCATATGTTTTCAATTAAATTTAGGTCTGGACTTCTTGCAGGCCATTCCAGAGTAGTTATATTTGCTTCACACATCCAATTTTTCACTGATTTGGCCACCTGGATGCTGCAGTTATTTTGCTGCAAAATAAAATTACTTTCCATTTCTTTTTCTATGAGTGGTAGGGCTCTCTTTTCCAAAAGTTCTCTGTAGCTCAAGCTATTTTGACGTCCTTTTAACCACTCGAGCCACAAATTTCCATTCGGAAATACCATACTCCAAACCATGACTCCTCCTCCTCCCATCTGTCTCTTGTTGAGAATAACAGGTTCATCTTTTCTCGACCATGTACAGCACCCGACAGGTCCATCGAACTTAAAACGTTTTTCATCAGTAAATATCACTTTTTTGAAGTCGACATGGTTTGTTATCCATCTTTTGGCGCTTCCCAGCCTTGCCTCCTTGTGTTTTCTCGTTAATGTAATTCTTTTCTTGATTTTAGCATACTTAAGTCCAATTTCGTATAGCTTTCTTTGTACAGTTCGAACACTGATGTCAAGTTCACACTTCTCTTTTACTTTCTTTGCTGTCACCTTTTCTCCAGATGATAATAACCTCGTAACACTACTCTTCATTCTTCTTTCTGTTCTCTTGGAAATTGTTTTTTTCTGTCCTCTTTTCTTCTTCCACTCATAGTCTGTACTTAGCATGTATTCAACTGTTGACTTCAGTAGCTTCATCTCAGCAGCGATCTTTCGGATGCTGAGCTCGTCTTCTCTCTTCTTTTGGACCAAACTGATGACTTCTTTTGAATGCATTCTTCTTCAGGATTTTAATACGTTTTTGCAGTGAATAGTAAAGATACTCAAATGTAATGGTCAGATTAAAATTTACCTGCAGAAAATTTGCATATTGTAGACTTTCGACGACTAAATTATTAAAATACCCGGAATTTGTGTCATGTCTGAAAAATAGTGTCACCTAAGTTGAAGTAAAACTAAAGAAAACCAAAGACAAACCCATCAATCAATGTTCATACCATTAATGGACAGTTACTGCTGAACTACTTACTCATCAACACAAAAGCTCTCGGCAGCAAAAAACACCTTTAAGCACACTTTTCAAAGTGTCCCAAAAATAGTGTCGGCCCCCTGTATAAAGGTCCACCCAATATTTATTTGATTTATTCAACTTTAATATTGCCATTTTTTACCATCTATTCTGTATAATTAGCATCGTATACAGATGTTGCACATTTTTAATCTTACCTATTGGCCCCTTTAAGAAGCTTCCTGAATATAAAATTTATTTTTTTTTAAATTTGTTTCTGATAACTTTATGTCTACTTCAACAAATCAGAACATCACACTTGGCTACATCCATAGTACATTTTTCACTGCCATTATTGGATGACATGTCCTAGTGTCAGTTTGTCATGACATGAAAAAATAACCACCCGCCTCGACTGTCTGACCTTATTTTTCTATTTTAGCATAGATCTGACCTTTAATTAGTTAATCTAGACATATCTACATGTATATTTTTAATTCTGACCTTATGCCTCCCCTTTAACTTCCAAAAAGAGGTAACGATTTGTTTTCAAATTTCCCTAATAAATTTATATTTATCACGCATTATCTATCATCAAATGAGAAAGTACAATTGTAGAACTGAAGCATGAAGGCTTTAATGTAGCAATGTAAAATGTTTTTATTATAATCTGTTATAATAAAAATATTATCATAATATTTTGCACTACTTTGTATTGACTAATCTATAAATTACAAACTTTGGATTTTTATTCCAGAGGTTCTTTCCCTTATTTGTGTGTGTGTGTGTGTGTATATATATATATATATATATATGTGGTTACTTCTTGTCATTTCCTATGGAACATTGGGCTTCTTTTAATACTGCATCTGATACATGGTGGAGTAATTGTTAGGAGCTTGGATTGAAGAATTGGAGAGCCAAGTTCGATTTCCAGTCAAGTTCATAGCATTCACTTACATATTAATACCCTTAAGAAAGGTATGAACTCATTTCTTCTATCCCAGCTATGGATAAAATACCAGGAAATACTGGGTTCTGTAGCCATGGGTGGCAACCAGTCTAGGAGAACGAAATGCTAAATTCAAACCAGATCACACTATCCTAAAAGTGTGTGTATATATATGAAGCTAGGATTCACTACTAAATCCAAATTCCCATTGAAACTCCTCCTATATATATATATATATATATATATATATATATATATATATATATATTCTTGTGATGTGCATGGTTTGTAGCAATGTCTCTTCTTTCTGAAGGTATCAGGTTGGCAGTTTTCTGGTTGCTGCTCCTGACTGATAGTTAGGAGCCCAAATTCTTGTATAGCATCTTGAGTAGCTGCTCTGATCAATAGTTGCATAATATCAGGTTTCTTGCATTGCCATGTCGCACATGGATGGGTATCCCTGCATGCACTTTCAGTGGACAACCCTGAGGCCACATTATGTTTCAGTCTGCACCAGTTCCTTTCTGCCCATATCACATACAATGACTGTCTGCTACTATTACTTCAGGCCTTTTCCTTACTAGCTTAACTCAACATGACCATAAACAATCAAAAATATAAACCTAAACCAGCTAAAAAAAAAAAAATCACCTAAACCCTTTAACATTTTGTTCCCCAACATCTGTGGCATACCAACTTCTGCAGGAATTGTTCCTCTTTGAAAAGTCTCTTGATATACCAGCACTCTGTGAGACTATTCTTTACTTGTCAATCCCCTCCTCTGTTTTCTCAATTCCCAGCTACATTCCTTCCCTTATGTCCGCAATCATCTCCCACTGACTACAGAACTCTCTCTTGAATCTCCAGATCATTGATATATCTATCCCTTGATATCCATCTTCCGCAGGCTAGGGAACTCTCTCTTGAAACTCCAGACCATTCGTATATGTTTCCGTCTATCCCTCCTCAATTCAGTAAGCTATCTATTCTTTCTCTATTGTTCCTCTTCCTCTCAAGACTGTAGTGTACTTGATAGAATTTCCAATAACATAGACAAAGCTATCTCTCTACATTCGTTTATGCACATATTTTTATTTGCTGACTTTAATGCCCACCATACCATGTGGCTTAAACACTCTGTAACTGATCTTGTTGTCATCCAAACCCTTAATTTTTCAAATCACTCAATCCCTCACACAAATGGTTGACTTTCCTACATGTTTCCCCAGTAACACTGAAAGTAACACTTCCCTTCTTGATCTCTGTTTTACCTCCATCCCTGACTCTTGACACACTAAATAGCTCTGCCCTATTGGCAACTCTGACCAAGCCATAGTGTCTATTAAAATATCCTTCCACTCTCCCTCCACTCAAGAACCTCCTATTAACAGAATATCTTTCTGTTATCAACATGCAAACTGGGACTCATTCTGTGATTTCCTTCGTGACATCTAATGGAATGTGGTTTTAAATTGCACTCATCTCCTTCGTTCTCAGCTGCTATAGACCATAGTAATCACTTCTACCTGTACTAAAGCAACATATCTGACTGCAAAAGATCTCTCTTTGTCTATGCTCATAATGAGTGCAAGCATGTCGTCAATGAAGTAAAATTACTATTTGCTGATAGAATGAAACAATGTATTACATCTTGCAAGTTTGGTTCTAAAAATTATTGGCAGTTCTGCAAGAGTGTGCTAAACAACAACAAATCCACAATACCTCCTCTATTCAATCAATTCGAAGTCCTAACTTCCTCAGCTGATAAGGCTGAATGTTTTGCTTGGAAATTTTCATCCAACTTAACACTCAACTCATCCAGAGTACCCACACCTGATTTTTACCTTAGAACTGAGGCTCTGTTGAGTGAGATGAGCATAACCCCATTGATAGTATTGGACATCATATCTAAATTAGACTCTCATAAAGCAAGTGGCAGTGACAGGATAAAGAAATGTGCTCCTGAGCTGGCTCCAGTACTTTCCAAACTATATAACTATTGCCTCGCTGAATCTTGCTTTCCAGCTTGTTGGAAGTCCTCATCTGTTGTCCCTGTTTTTAAGAACTCTGGTGACCCCTCTGACCCATCTAACTACTGTCTTATCAATCTCCTACCATTATTAGTCTTTGAGGCTTTAATCAATGTTGAAGTAGTTAAGCATCTTACCTCCCACGATCAACTCTGACAAAAAATATAGTTTCCATTTTGAACGGTCTGCCGCAGATGTGCTTATAGCTAGAATTGAATTTATACACCAATCTCTTGTTAATAACGGTGAATCTCCAGCTGTGGCTCTAGATATCTCTAAGGCATTTGATAGGGTTTGTCATGCGGCCTTCTTAGTAAGCTTCAGGGATTTAATCCAATCCTTCCTGTCAAACTGTGAAATAAAGGTCATCCTAAACGAAGTCTCCTCCAGTTCCTTTCATATGAACACTGGTTTTTGCCAAGGCTCTATCCTGAGTCCTACACTGTTTCTGATCTTCATCAACAATCTTCCTGATGTTATCAGTTCTCAAGTAGACATTTATGCAGACAATGCTACCATTTACTCCTGTCTTAATAGCAAATCCAGCATTGCTGACAAACTTAACCTGGCTGTTGGTCTCGAAAATGATCTCCAATTGGGGCAGGAAATGGCTTGTAAACTTTAATGCCTCCAAAATGAAACTGCTCTCATTTACTCACCATAGTGAAACCTCCCTGCCTTCTATCATCACGTCTGATGTTCAACTTCGTGAGAGCACCTCTCTTCACCTTCTTGGTCTAATGTTTTCACTGACCTGAGGTGGAAATCATTGAATCAATAGCTTAATCTACCACGAAGAAATCTGGTTTTCTGTGCCTTACAGAAGGTTTTTCTTGTCTGAGTTCATCCTTCAAATCTATAAATCTACCATTCATCCTTGAATCAAATACTGTTGCCATATATGGTCTGGTGCCCCACTGTTTATCTTGACATCTGGCATCTCAACTCCAGTCACTTTCTCATAGATGTGATATGGCTTCCCTCTGTATTTTCTACAAATATTTCCATGGGAACTTTGATGAGCTATTTTCACTGGTGCCCCAACTGTCTGAATTTAAGCGTGCTACTAGGTTGGCATCTTGGTCCCACCCTTTTACTGTCAAAACAGTTAATTGTAATCACCTATTCTACTCCAACAGCTTCTTCTCTTACACTTCCCGACAGTGGAACTCCCTTCCTCTTACTTACTTCCCTGATAACTATAATCTTAAAATATGGAAATGTAATGTAAATCAACGTCTTGATCATCGCCATTTTCTTTATCCTTTTCTCAAAGACCCCCCCTCTATACTCACTCTTTAATTTCACTCTCTGTAACCCTTTGTGTGCTAGTAGCACCCCCACCTTGCTTGGGGGGGGGGGGAATGCTTAAAAAAAAAGTCAGAATCTGATATACAACAATATTTGGAAATTGACAAAATTCAACACCAAACCTTATCAGTTGCATTTAAGAAAATTTATTTGAAGAAACATATATCAGTATTTTGGATCTATGTATGTAATTATTTATGAAGTTTTATCTGCCACAAGACTAGATTAATAAAGTATCCTGTTAAAATTAAATTCCCTTCGTTACTGAGGTTTATGGCCACATCACATTGAAACATTGATTCTTATATGATTGCTGAATGTTTATCAAGATCAAGCCTGGTTAGTATTTAGATGGGTGACCATTTAGGAAAGATGGGTTTGGTAAGCTTGGATATCTGGGTGGCATAATGGATAATAGCTCAGAATTGTTAATTGGAAAGCCAAGTTCCAGTACCCTTATTGGTTCATTATACTCACTTGGTAATTTCTTTTACCTCAATATCCATCTCTTCTTCCTATTAGCTATGAGTTAATGAGTCAAACTTGTATCACTAAAACCATTATTGCCAAAGAAAAACAAGATTATTATAAGTATTTTCTGGCTTTAAATAACATGCAAAGAGTTGATAAGCCATAAAAACATGAATCAATCAATCAACCTCCATTACTGAATGTCTGTAACTAGCACACTACAATAGAAACCAGTATCTGTAGAAATCCATTTGATAAAAAAATACATTTAACTGTATAATGTCATACTTTTGTAAATCAATGTGTGTGTGTTGTGAGGATAAAATTGTATCCATAAAACATTTTTGTATTTTCTGAGTTATTTAAGGAATCACCCATTTAAATCAAAATACATGACAGAAATTACTGTACCTTAAATTCTTAATCATGCCTTTTAATCTTTGATTCTCAATCATCTCTTTAAGTCTTGAATTGTTAATCAAAATCTCCCATCCTTAATTCTGAATTATGTCTTTTGACCTCAACATGTCATAAATCTATAATTTTTAACATTGCAATCAAAAGTTATGCCAATAAAAAGAAAATTAAAAATGAAAATGCCTTGATGAGACATTTCTGTCCAAGACTTGTTCTTGCTGCTCTTCACCTTTTTACTTCATATTTGTGAAGAAATGAACATGGACAATTGGAAAAGAAAGAAATTTATTTTCTTCTCCATTTTCATTGGTTTGTAGTTCTTTTATTTCTCCTTTCATTGCTACATTTTCTTTGTTTTTCATTTGTATTTTCCTTAGATTTTCAATTTCTCAGTTTCACTTTATAATTTATGATATTATCAAATTCCAGAATCATGTCTGGGATGTCAAAATCTTTGTAAAGTATTTCTAAATATGTCTCCATTTTCTTTTAATAACTGAATAGGAATAATATTTTCTCCCAGATTAAAACTTTTTTGAAAGTTTACATGAATGCTGCAATTTTAAAATACTTTTAATGATTTAAAAAAAAATATTCTGAAGATATTATAAAATTCATTCAGTTTCAAAACAAGATATGAATGAAAATATTTGAAATATAACATAATATCAGGATTATAGATTTAGCTTTTGCAATACAAAATGAACTAAAATTTCAGATAGGTTTTAAGCATCCTCATCACTTTATGATCAAACATTGTCATAGGGTCACTGTACAACTGAGCACCTGACCATTTTTCTCTATATATCTGAGTCAAAAACCAAAGAGAGATTCTTTTACACTTAGCATGTCTTAGCAAGTAGACCTAGAGGATTCTGCTCCAGGTTAAACCACAGCCAATGTCTTTCAACTTAAGGTCTTGAATCATCATGGAATCATGGCCATTGATTCCTTCAGAAGAACCCTCTTTTTATGCTTTAAATAAGTCCTGTGATCATTAAATTCTCTCTGCTCACTTTTGTCATTGTGTACCAGAAATTTCTACTGTTTCAATCTGATTGTAAGTATAAGTTTAATTGTTGCTGCAATTTTCCTTTAGACTTCCTCATTCCTCATATGTCCTGTCCATGGTATTCTTAGCAATTGTCTCTTCTTTCTCTATGAGGAGAATGTCCAGCATTTACTGTCATATAGGAAATTAGATATTTCTTAGTTCAATTATATTAGTGTTTTGTATAATGAAGGCCAATTTGTCCTGACTTATAAAAAAAATAGATTTGAGACAATAATAGAAAATTTTCCAATTATATAAAAACATAAGATAAATACTTAATTTTTAATGATTAAACTGAAGAATTTGGTTTCTTTTTTTTCTCAAAATTATTTCATTTTTTTTTTTTTTTGAGATTGAAATTTTATTTTTGTTCTTATTCTAAATAGATTTTTTCCATATAAGTTGATTTTATTTGTTTTTTTTTTTAAAAACTAAAGCTCAACGAATTCAAATTCAATAGCCACTTAAGGTAGACGTTTAATGAATGAGGTGTGTGAAATGAATATGAGAGGAGAAAGTAGAATATGAGGATATAATAAATAGATAATAATTTCCTCTAGACTTGAAAATGCTAAGATTGTAACATTTGTTGTGGGAGAGCATCCACATGGAAGTCTGTTCTACAAAACAGTTCTTAGCAAGGAAAGTTTTCACTGTAGATGTCTGAGGGAGTGGTACTGAATATTGGAGCTATTTTTTTCTGTAGAGTTAACCAACAATGGAGAATGGTAAATTCAGTTATTTAATGCTATCAATCTAAATGTCTTGCTGAAACATATTTGAAGAAGATGCACTTGTCAAGGGTCCTAAATAATAGAGAAATGTGATTTTATCAAGAAATACCTTTTTCATTTTGTGGTTTTCTTCTAACCAGTTATCCTGGGTATGACAATAAACTACATCCAGCAGCAAGTCCTCTGACCAGGAGGTTTTGAGAAGCGTTAGAACCACCTCTTAATTTCTGGTGTTTCCAGGTCCACCCAGAACCTGGTACCTGTTAATATTCCAGCAATACAGTTTCATAGTAAAAATAAAAAAATTACCAGCAATACACTATAGGTAGAAAAAAATAAAAATTACCAGCAATATATTTTTGTAAAAAAAAAAAAAAGAAATTACCAAAGCTTACAAGAGAATAAGATTATGGTGTGAAATGTTCCATAAGGGGTTGATATGCCAACAAACAAAAACTTTTAACTAACATCACCAAAACAATATATGAGTCTAATCATTTTTTTCAAATTTAGAACTTAATTATCTCTGATGAAGTATATATTCCATTCAGAAACTATCAGAGAACTGAGAAAAAAGGGAGTTTTAGTTGGATTAATTGCTTCATGCTTAAAATATTGTGAGATATATTTAAGTGAGCTGCAGATATAATTCTAAAGTTTTTATTCCATGACTAAACTTTTTTTTTTTTATTTTATGTGTCATGTCCTTTCAGGACATAGTTGATCATGGCTCTCCACCTCCCTCTATCTCTTGTGGCTCTCATTGTTTTGTGCCTCTGCTGACTCCCCCAGACCATGTTCTGCCATCCACTTGCTTAAGCCCACCCGGTATGTCAGGTGTTGCTTTCCCTTGTCTCATTTTCCCTCTATTCAACCTGTGAGTATCAGATTCTCCAGGCCCTCCTTTCCCATTATGTGTCCCAGAAATTTTGTCTGCCCCTTCCTTATGTTAAGTATATGATTCCTCCTTGTTTGCATCCTCTCCAAGACCTCATCATTGCTCACATGCTCACTCCATGCTGTCCTTAGCATCCTTCTGTAGAACCACATCTCTGCTGTCTCAAGTCTTTTCTTCATCTTTGAGGAGACCATCCAACATTCACTCCTGTATAGGAGGATTGATGTCATGTAGCAGCTCAGTACTCTTTTCTTTGTCACCGAAGAAATCCTCCTGTCTCGCAGTACTCTGCCCAGCTCTGTGAACTTTTTGCCTTGCATATATTATTTGCTTGCTTTATATTATTTTTTGCTCTGTTCTTTTTTTTTTCTTGCTTATTGCAAACTTTGCCACTTCTCTTTGTTGGGAACTTCTGCTATTTATTGACATTTAACCATGACCAATCATTCTACACACCTAAATAATTTAAGAAAACCTCTGTTTATCATTGTGCTTTCAATGTTTTGAGATATGTACAACAAAATGTGAGAAGCAGCTGGCAAGAAAATGAACCTTTATAAGCAAACCAGATGACAAATTGTTAGAGATTCTGTATAAAATCAATTAAGACGTTTGGAACATTGTATAAAAAATATACAGTTAAAGCAAGATTCAAAATCTTTGGTTCATAACATCATGGCCACTCTCAATTAGCAAGCTGAAACTATGCTTGTGTAAACACCACAAATAAACCACATGTTAGTGGACAGATATGATCCACAAAGAATTATAATCAAATGTGTTACATTCCATTTTAAATTCATTTTGCTGAGATCACTTGTGAATTGTATGTTTTTCTAATGATAATGTCTTCCTAAACAGTTTGTGAAAATGTCAGAAAGTTCTTTGCTTGTATCAAAAGAAAATACATTCCAACTTGTTGAAAGACTTGGTGAGCATCATATTCCAAGATCTTTCTCGATCTGCAAAGACTCCTACAAAAACTGTTAGTCTGTCACTGTGATCCATGCCATTTTCAGGGATATGGATGTGATCTTGGAAATTAGCTGGCATGGAAACAAGGATTTCTGAGTGGACTTAGAATATCAATGAAAAGGTTTTTGGAAAATCGCCCAAATAATAAATCAGGTACAGCAAGAATGAGAATCTTTCAGTCAGAAAGAAACCCAATCTATTAGGTGGACAGATAGGATTCAAAAGATCTGGACAAAGTTATAAATAATGGAGATCAGCTTTTTCATTTGACTTGATTCTAAATTTAAGCACACAGAAAATATTTGGGTAATGTTAATAAGAAATACATTTAATAATCTACACTTGAGTTGAAATATACTGTTATGGATGTGTGAAAAATGGTCCCTCAGTGTACACTGTTGAAATGGGCAAACTTTGACTGACCATGCCATTTAGATTTTGATAGCAAAAAACTGCAGACATGAGATATTAACTGCTAAATAATTTTTTTTTTTTTTTTTAAATGAAATATGCTGACTTTTGTACTGATTTTTATAATTAATGGACAAGTTTTATTCAGGTATATATATATATATATATATATATATATATATATATATATATATATATATATAAAAAAATAATATATAATGTGGACTTTCTCAAAGCAAAAATGAAATGAATTTAATTAAAGAAAGTAACTAATAATAACAAAAAACCGAATGTTCTTAGCAACTGGACGAATGTAGAGAACGCTATTTTCATATTGTCAACTGAGAATAATGTCAGTTATTGTCACGTGTGGAGAATATTGTCATAACTGTGTTGGCGGATTCAGCCATTTTCTTTTGATTTTACGATATTGTTGTGTACATTTGTTTGGGAGAGCAGTAATTTTGTTAAGAATGGTGAAATAGGTAAAAAGCCTGGACGTAGATTAATATTTGGGTAATATTCTATGGTGGCACTCTCTATTCACTTTCTGTCATTTATATTTATAAATATTGTTTTCTACAGCTTAACTCTGAGAATTTATATATATATATATATATATATATATATATATATATAAAAATTCTCAGAGTTAAGTAAATGCCAATCTACTAAAATGACAAACAAAATTAGAAAATGTGTAATTAAAAACAATACCCATGATATTCATCCGAAACAAGGCAATAAAACTGCGAAAACATAAAGTTACAGAGTATGAAAGAACATAAGAAAAGAAGAAAGTAAGAACAATAAAAGAACAGGAATCAGACGACAAAAGATAACAACTGACATTGCATTTAATTTTTTGAAGATCAAATTTAACTGGAAAGCAAGAAGCCAGAAGAGATTTCCACAAGTAAGAAGTGCAAGGAAAGAGACTGTTAGTATAGAACTGAGTTACATTTATCCATGTCAACTGTAAGATGATGAGACCTTTCTGCCAATCTAGTACTGTGCCTAAATCCATAAAATTGAGGTACCATAGAAGAAAGTTCAGCAGAACAATTATCATGAAAATATTTGTAGAAAAAGCACAGAGAAGCTACATTAGTGATGGAAAAGTTACTGAAACTGAGGTGCCTGGTCAGGACCAACATCAGTGCATATTCTTTTTTACTTTAATTCTCTTTTTTAAGAATTTCAGGCATTGTGAGTTTCTTCAAACTTGAGCATGCCTGTGAATAGGATGGGTGCTTTTATCAAAACACAATCTGTAGATAGGCTTGGGTAAACCTATGGTGTGTCATTTAGGCATTTCACAACATCGCCAAATGCTAGGAGTATCTCCCCAATCACCTCCTACTCTAATTGACCATGGTGAGGTCTGGTCTCATAGTCAGAAAGCTAATGCTCTAACCACTTGGTCACACATTTGACTATACCGTAGAACTCTCTATCATCAAATTGTTGCTCTTACAACTGAACCAGATTTCTGAAGTTTTCATATGTATGTAAGGAGTAACTGAAAAGTTGTATACACTTTATCAAGCTACATTACAATGTGTCCATGATTTTTTTCAGTTGTTCCTAATCTTCAAGACAAGCAATAATCTCAAAATTCAAGTTAAGCACTTCAGTAAATATTTAAAACTTTTATTTCTGAAATATCAATGTTTGTTAATCTTTATCTTATATCCGAGTAAAACTTAGGCCAAGATGAGATGATGCACTTGTCAGTGTCCTGAAAAATGTTGTTTAATCAAGAAAGATTAGCACTTCAGATGTACTTAATACTATAAATCTTTCTCTCTTTTTCTTGATCTTTGAAAGTGAATTTAAAAGCAAAAAGTCAATCAGCAAAGGAAAGTGAATAATGGAAGTCTAAGGTGATTAATTTATTAGGCTAAGATCACACATGAAGAGAAAGAGACTGAGCGAAATTGAAAAGCAAAAAAAAATGTGAATTTTCAACCTTAAAGTTAAAGAGAAACATTAGTTTTTTATTGGCTTTCTTGCATTCTTCCTTTGTACAGTCTGGGTTTAAGTAAATTCAAGAACTTTGCTATTTGTCTGTGTTTTAAACAGTTTATTTCTTACAACAAAAACACGGGATTCCATGTTTAAATCTAATCTGAAGTTTGTGAGAAGAAAAACTTCACACTACAGTGAATAGTAGTCAAAGTTTCAATCTGATGCAGTAAATTCCTTTTTCTATTGTTAAGCGGATATTAATGCATTCACCAAATGATCAAGGAACATAAACAATGGATTAACCCTTTTTTTTATAAATGAATACTTCTCATACATCGAAGGGCACCTCAGCATGGTGTAATGGTTAGCAAGCTTATCTTGCTAGAACAATTATGACTGAGAGGTGAGTTTGATCCTCACAGGGTACCATCCTTTCAACTTTGTGCCACATCTAAGCTACACTTAGGAAATCATAGGGGCACCTTGGCATGGTGTAATGGTTAGCAAGCTGGTCTCATCTATGTGCCACATCTAAACCGCACTTAGAAAATCAATACTTCTAATACATCGAATGGTTTTAGTGATAATGACATTGATCTATTTTTACCAAATTTTAAATGAAGACCAGTTAACTGATGCAAAATATCTCCTCAGTATGGAAAGTAGAATGAAATATATCTGCCCCCATGAATTGAATAAAGGGTTTAGTTCAAAATTTCAAGAAGGGTACCAAGTAACTCCTGAAATAGCCAGAGTGTACAACAACCGAGACACTGAGTTAAACAGCTGCAATGAGCAGACGAGTCTGAATACTAAATCATATAACAATGAAAATTCAACCAAAATATATTTACTTTTTGTGGTCACAGGTGGGAAGTCTGTGGGGGGAAATGAAATAAAATCAGTAAATAAAATAATAATAATTAATTACAAAAAAGAAAAGGAAATACATTTCCCATGATGCTAGTAATAAAGAAACCGGATAATTTATTACCCTACTCAGTTTTGCCAAATGCCTGTTAGGTGACACTGTTTAAGTCCATAAAAAAACAATCATTTCTCTCCTCCTCCTCCTTTTTCACTCCTTGATTCATGATGTATCATGATGTGGATGAAGACATCCCTGCTGAGAATGTCTTTATTGCCCCCTCGCCTGAAAACTAAACTCACTTCCCACTTTTTAGTAGGTACCTTCCAAAATCTCCACCTATGAACTAAATCAGCTTTTACTTTGGTTGTTCTAACTCAGCAAAAGGCTGACTTGAGCTCAACTATTGTAATTACTGATGAAGTAAGTACAAATTTTACTTTGGTTGCTCCACCTCAGCACAAGGCTGACTTAATCTTGACTATAATAACCATTTTTTTTTTTTTTTACTTACCCTAACTTCTGGACAAGTAAAAAGAAAACAGTCATGCACAACAGACATTGAGAACTGTATTTCTCTACAGTAATCACTATAAAAATGAAATTTTCCCCATTATAAATCCAAGTTTTTATGTTTTCAGATAACATGGCAATTTTAAAGCTTTTTCATTTAAGCAAATGAACTGAGTGTATGATGAATGTGTTGAATCATTGTGGAAAGTGGAATCAGCAACCTGAGTTGAAATTCTGGCTAAGACAGTTGGCACTTGTAACCTTTGGAAAAGAAAGAATCCATCTCATTATGTGTTCAAAAGTAGCTTTGGGGGCAATCATTCTGAGGAAAAACTTTAAATCCAAACCCATAGAAAAACCAGGAGTAAACTACTCTTCTACTAATATGTGCTCAACAGAATTTCTTGACCTTTGTAACTCTTAATACATTTTGTCTTTTTGTTATTCTTCCTAAACCTTATTCCAGCCTACATTTACTCAAGCTCACTAAATAGTTTATGCATTATTTCCCACTGTTTCTCTTGCCTTGTGTCTGTTATGTGAGTTTCCAAGCCTTCTTTATTTATTATGTGACCTAAAAATTTCAACTCTCTCTCTCTCTTCCTGATAAGTATAAAGTTTCCTTTTTTTTCCATTTTCTCTAAAACTTTGTTCATGTTCAGTCTATGGTATTCTACACATCCTTCTGTATAATGACATTTCTGTTGCTTCAAGTCTCTTCCTCTTTGAGGAGATTTGTCAGCATTTGCTGCCATATAAGAGGACTGGTATTACATAACTGTTCAGTACACTTTTGTTTGTTTCAAAGAATATTTTTTTGATTTATTAACATTATTTAGATTTTGGAATGCATCATTGGCTATCACGATGTGCCTTCAGATTTCAGTTTATTTGTCCCAAAAAGGCAGGCAATTCCCAAAATGAGAACTGTAGAAAGCTATGATCATCTACATTTTGTAAGGAACTGTCATTTAATAAAAATACCGAGTACTTAATACAATGTATTAATACTGATTATATATAGATTAAGTTTATTTCAACAGAAAGAGAATTTGGTATGGCCATTTGTAAAAATGTCAATTATTCCTGGTTGCTTCCAAATGTATCTGGAGATTTTGATATCAGAAAGAATAAAGATGAGACCTGTGGAGTCATTTCAAACTCTAACTGGATTTGCAATATCAATTAATTCTCACAGAACAGACACATTCTCCACAATTTGCATTTAAATTGAATTTGGTGACTAATCTTTTGGCATTTTGACTGTTTACATGTTAATTCCAATTAAAGACTTTTGGATATGGTTCAAAATTCAATCAATGCAATTATATAATAGCCAAGCTTGAATTACATTCACTACCAATAGATTTGCTATTATTAATAAAAAAAAACTTATCAGAAGGCCAACTGTTATCAATTTTTGAATTCTAATAAGTCAAATGCTGACTATTGAATGATTCTTTCACTAAAGTGTTATATTCTTAGGTCTATTTGAGACAAACTGATCATCAAACATTTTCTAGGGTATAATGTTTTGTTTTCTGAATTTTTCTGCCTTCTCAGTAGAAACATTGTATCAGTGGAATAAAAAAAAACAACTGTCCTTTAAAATATTAAATAACTTTCATTTTCAGAAATTCTTTACTTTCTATTGTATTTTACTTATATAACATTAATTTATATTTATGTTGTAGCATACCTATGGACGATAATGTGTATGTCCCGATTCATATAATTACAGTAGTAAATACTGTATGTTGGTCTGCAGTTCGAGATTCATTGTGGAATTCATTTGAATCACTTTTAGCAGTTGAGTAATTCTTCTCTGCACTGCTGGCAAATCTTATATGTGTTGTTCTTGTTCTAAGTAGTATCATTATTTACCAACCTTCATTTGATTATTCTGTTCCATAACCTTCCCTCGGCTACGACAATTTACATTATACTTTACTGAACTATATTCAATACTAAGATAGAAGGAATGATTATGCTTTATTTACTATTTATATTTTCTAAAATTATAACTTAAAAATGATGCTTCATTGAATTATTTCTAATAATTAAACACCATCAATAGTACTGTATATTCTATGATAAATTTTATGCTAGACCCAAATTTAAATAAAGAAAAATTAATGATAAAAGCATTATTTACAAATTTTATGTAAATACAAGTGTCTAAATATTGATTTGAACTATATTAAAACTAACAGAAGAATTGTATGAGAAACATGTTGGGTTGATCATATGAGATTTTGAAGTATGGGATCAATCATCTGTCTTTCATACAACACAAGCAGATACAGAAAGGCCAATATTTAGAGAAGGTAAATTTAACTGGGATAGAGAAAGATGCCTTCCAAAGGCTAAGCAAAATATTAACAAACAGGAAAGTTTCATTAAAAACAAAGAAAAGAGTACTGAAATGTTACTTAATTTCAGTTCTGTATAGCAGTGAATACTGGACAGATAAAGAAGAGACTTGAGGCAACAGAAATGTGACTCTACAGAAAGATGATGAGAATACCATGAAATTGAACATGTGAACAATGACTAAGTTTCAGAGAAAATGGAAACAAAAAGGACACTTATACACAGGAAGAGAAAACCGAAAATTTAAGATCACATAATGAGGAAAGAAAGCTTGGAAACTTTCAGGACAGATAGAAGCCAAGAGAGACAGTGGGAAACAATGCAGAAACTATTTAGTGAGCTTGAGTAAAGAGGGCTTGGGAAATTTGATACTCACAGGACAGATTGAAGGGAAAAGAGAAGGGGGAAAACAGCACTTCCCCTACCTCATGTGTAAATGGATGGTGGAACAAAGATTGGGAGAGATAGCAAAAAGACAAAATTTATTAAGAAGTGAAAAGGACAGGAAATTGTAGAGAGCCATGATTGCTAACATCCTGAAGGGACATGACAGATAGAAGAAGAAAGTCAAGGTTGAAGTCTCATATTTACAAGAAATGATTTAAAAGAAATTGTAAAATGCAAAATCTGTCCTGAATTCAAGAAAAAGGATCATGGTCCAACTTTGGTCAGAGCAAGTAATTTCTTATAATGTTTTTAAAAAGACATAAGTGTGACCATCTTTGTCTTTTGTTTAATTCTTAGTTATTGTGATTTCTTCCTTGATTTGCTATTACAATATCAGAATGATAGTGTCGGTGATGTTTTACAAATGGCCAATATAATCCAGGTAAATCTTTAACATGGTTACCAGCTTAACATTATTCTTTAAATAATATTGAATATAATTATTTTGTGTTAATAATACAATTATAAAAATAACTTGCAAGGATAAAAAATAACCACTACATGACATATTTTTTTTCTTGAATACATGAACACTTTTTTTTCAGATTTGTCATTCTTACCTACTTGACAATGCCCTTGATTTTTAGATTTTGCAATAATAAAAAAGGAAAAAAACCTGTTGATGGCTAAATTTTGAATTTAGCAGTTACAAAGAATGATCAATAAAGTCTGTAACTTAATACAGTTATTCATTGAATTTTGACCTGAAATTTTCATTGCATAATATTTCCACTGTGATGAACAGAGATTTATTAGATTAAGTGCAATGACAAGGAAAGAGATTGCTAAAAAAATAAATATTTTTTGCCTCATTAATCTTCGAATTAGCATTTTATGTACAAAGTTTGGTCTTGGATCTGATTTTTTTTCCATTGAACAGCATAGTTTGTTTGTTGGTAAATGGATTGGTTGGCTATGAGTTAAGTTGGATGATATAACCAGTATGTCTTGTGGAAGTCGTATCAACTAAGTATGCAGGAATAAATAAATGTAGATTAATATTTATTGATTATAAATGCCAATAAATGTTTCCTTTCTGATTTATAACACATTTTATTTAATAAATGCTTCATAAAAACAGTCCTCTAATTAGATTTGTCAGGCATGGTCATTCAGAAAAGTCTAAGCTAACAGCTATATACAAGTGTTTTATTAGGTCAATGATTAAAAATGGTTTCAAGAAAATTAATCCTCTAGTTTTTAAAGAAGACAAACTTTCATCAGATGATATAAATTGGTGCTACAGAATCACAGTTTATCAAATGTCAAAAACTATTTCACTTGAAGACTTCCAACAGCAGCAATAACCAAAATGGTTAGTACTTATAACTAGAAAGGAAAATAATGACATAATCAAGATATTAACTTTGTATATTACCTTATACAAGAGTGTAGGAAAGAAATTCTTGACAATATATGGCTCTGCACAAAGTTCTTACTAGGTGGCACACTTTAAGCCAATAAAAGGGTAATAATATTCTTACTCACTCTCTCATTAAACCCTTTTCAAATCTTACTTTCAGATGTAATCAAATGTAAAGTGACCCCCATTGGGGCACATTCATTTTATTGTCTTCTCTCTTGACATTTGTACTCTCTGAAAAATGTATATACATACACATAGTTATACACATTATTATAGTATGTTTTACTGTTTTTTTTTTTTCATTTATTACAAATGTCTTCACATGTATTTTCTTTTGTTAATGTATGCATTTTCATTTGATTTATATTTATTTATTATGTTACTTATTTTTACCTTTACTCATATTGAGTCAGCCAATATTATCTGTGGTATAAATTTTTCAAGAGCTTGCAGAACCTAACTTCAACATTTAAGTGGATCAAAACCAATAACCATATTACTGAGTTAACTATGTCCTCGGATGAAAAGAATATTTCTACTGTATATTTTTCCTGTGCTAGTTATAGATTTTCATGCAAATTAAACACAATGAAGGCTCCAGATTTAAGCCTTACATTAATTGTTTCTCATTGGTCAATATATCTCAATGTCCTAACAACGCCTACACCCAAGTGTTTAAACCTAAAAGACCACCAAAATCTTGAAATATGTTCTCAAGCCTACCATATGGTTCACATTACTTATAAATTCTTGGCAACATTTTCTCTTAATCTCTTTTATTCTCACTTACAAGCAATGTAAAGCTCTGGAGAATTTCCGTTTTTCCCTTTGGGGAAAACGCTATAACACACACACACCCATGCATGTACATATGAACATTCACTCCTGATAACAAAAAACACAACAGATTTGGGCAGTTACACTTGGAGAATCACAAAAGTTTTGGCAAAAAGCAGATAAGTAATGGAAATCTTGACTATATGTTGAGCCTTAACACAACTACAATCTATATTTATTCATCTCATTATAACCACAAACGATAGAGACTCTTAATGTAACATTGTGTGTCACGCCCACACATGTTTTTCACACTATTTTCATACTGTTTAATTATCTTACAAGTAACTCTACATTTTACTAAAATTCTCCAAACTCGCACACCTTTTAATACACTTCACAGTTTATCAACAAGAATATTTTCATTACTCAAAATTCCAAGGACAAGAAAATTTCAGAATTTTAAGTCAGTTATGTGCCAGATATGATACATGCTTAGGCGATCAGGTATCTTTTGATACATGACTGACGAGGCAGATTTTTTCCAGCAGTAGGTTGCCATTTCTTTTTACAGTAGACCAGTTGCCATCCAAGGCTATAGAACGCAGCCTGTTCTGGTACTTACCCATAGTTGTGGGGAGAAGAAGAGGATTCATACTTTTCCCAAGAGTATTAGCTTGTAATTGAACAGATTTGACTGGAATTCGAACTCTGCTTTCCAATTCTTCAATTCGAGCTGCTATCCATTACTCCACCATGCCAGCATTTTAAGCACAAATGAGTTACTGCTTTGTACAATTGTTGTTATATATATATAAATTCCATTTCCTTGTGCAACTTTTCTTGTTGAATGTGTTTCTTCTTGCTGATTTATATTTTGTGGTAATATATGTAGTATAAATTAGTTAGGGCAATCCGGTAACCCCTACAGATCAGTGACCCCTACAATCCCATAAATATTTACAATCGAAAGTATTGATTCATGCAGCATAATGATGACTATTACTTACCTGAACATACCAGTATCTCATAACAAATACTAGAAAGATTGATAATAGTGATTTTGAGGAGCTGTTTTCCTTAAAAGTATTTCATAAATTTCAACTGACACTAATGCTAATTGTTCAGCCAATAAATGCCAAATATTTCTCACCATTACTCTTCATTGTTTATATGCCATGTTCTTTTCTGGATGTGGATGCACATTGGTCTTCACAACTTCTTATCCTTTGTATTAAGGTTTAAGGTTTCACCATCCCTCCTAATTCCTGTTATTTCATCCATTTACACAAGCCGATACATGTAGGCTAGTCCCTATTTCCATCTGTTCTGTCTGCCTTCATTGTGTCTTAAGATTATCAAATTCTTCAAGACTTTCTTCCTGATTATGTATCCTTCAAAGTTTCTCTTTCTCTGATTCTATCTATAAAAGTACATTTTTCCCCATTTTCCTTTAAAAATTTAACTTTATTTTCCCATACTGTCTATAGTATTCTCAGCATCCTACTGTAGAACCATATTTCTTTTGACTCAAGTCTCTTCATCTATGAGAAGATTGTCCAGCATTCACTGCAATATGGGAGAACAGATATTACATAACAGTCCAGAACACTTTTGTTTGTTTCTAACAAAATTTTCTTGTGTCTTAATACTTTGTTTAGCTTTTGGAAAGCATCTTCCACTATTCCAATGCACTTCTGGATTCTGGTGCTGAATTTTGCATCCTCTGTTAAACACTTTATAGATATTTTAATTTTTGCACTTGCTTGATTCAGGCATCTCTAATTTGTAATTCACATATTGGGCTGTTGCTTTTGCCGACAACCATACATTCTAACTTCTGACAATTAAAGGTCAGTACTTTCTTTTCACATTACTTTAATATCTTAGGTATAAGTGCCTGTGGTTTCTTATTTATTCCTGCTGTCAGCACTGTGTCATTTGCATACCTTATGTGGCTACCAGTAATGAATACTGGCAGTACTTGTAATTCTCTCTGGATTGTCATGCAGTAAATTCATCTTGTATCTATATGCAGGTAAGGAATTCATCTTGTATCTATATGCAGGTAAGGAATTCATCTTGTATCTATATGCAGGTAAGGAATTCATCTTGTATCTATATGCAGGTAAGGAATTCATCTTGTATCTATATGCGGGTAAGGAATTCATCTTGTATCTATATGCGGGTAAGGAATTCATCTTGTATCTATATGCGGGTATCTATATGCGGGTAAGGAATTCATCTTGTATCTATATGCGGGTAAGGAATTCATCTTGTATCTATATGCGGGTAAGGAATTCATCTTGTATCTATATGCGGGTAAGGAATTCATCTTGTATCTATATGCGGGTAAGGAATTCATCTTTGTATCTATATTCATCTTGTATCTATATGCGGGTAAGGAATTCATCTTGTATCTATATGCGGGTAAGGAATTCATCTTGTATCTATATGCGGGTAAGGAATTCATCTTGTATCTATATGCGGGTAAGGAATTCATCTTGTATCTATATGCGGGTAAGGAATTCATCTTGTATCTATATGCGGGTAAGGAATTCATCTTGTATCTATATGCGGGTAAGGAATTCATCTTGTATCTATATGCGGGTAAGGAATTCATCTTGTATCTATATGCAGGTAAGGAAAGTTGATTCAGTAATTATGTCAGAAAATCTTTCTCATTAGAATCCATCTTGCACAGTTAAAAATGTACCATTTGTCCATGCATTGAATATGTCTGCAATATATGGTCTGATGCTCTTACTGTATGTCTCCAGATTAATGACAACTTTCAAAGAAAGGTCTGTAATATAAATGATCCCAATCAGGCATCTTGACATCAGTTACTTTCTCACCAATGTGACATGTCTGCCCTCTCTCTTTTCGACAAATATTTTCACACAACTGTTCTCATGATCTTTATTCCCTGGTGCCTTGACTAGATGAATTTAAGCATGCTACTATATTGGCAACTAGGTTTCACTGTTTTACTGTTGAACTTGGTCATTTATGTGCCATGCATGATAAATGCTTAGGCAATCATGTATCTTTTGATACATGACTGCCATTTCTTTCTACAGTAGACGAGTTGCCATCCAAGGCTACAGACCCCTGTCTGTCCTGCTATTTACCCATAGCTGGGGGGAGAAGAAGTGGATTCATACCTTTCCCAAGAAAGGTATGAATCCTCTTCTTGATACATTCTTGTAGCATTCACAATTTTTGAAGATTGTAGGTGACAAGAAATCAACAAATTGGAAGGAAGATTGTTGTCAAGTAAATAGTACACCCCTAGTGACTCTATGAACAAGTTCATAACTTATCATAAAGAGCTCCAGGTTAGAGGTAAGAATCTGTTTAGAATTAGTCTTCAGACTAATTAATGCAGGTGTCACAGAAAGTTTCTGAAGCATTACTTATATTATAACAGCTATGAAGCATGTTATAACAGTGTTCCAAAGGTGAGAAGTGCAAGAAAAGAAATGGTTAGAATAGAATATACGATTACATCTAGCTAGTTCAACAGAAGGCATGGTGGAGTAATGGATAGCGGCTCAGATTGAAGAATTGGAGAGCAGAGTTCAAATTCCAGTCAAATCCATTACATTCTCTTGCATGCTAAGAGAATCTTCAAAAATTGTGAATGCTACATCAGTCAACATATTTTTTTCTTTTTAAACCCATTCTTTATTTGTCCTTTCCTCACTCTTCCTCACTAAGGTCTTGGTATTCCCCTTCAACCCCTGTAGTCCTCTGCATCTTAGTGGCATTGTTGCCTTGCTTGATTAAAAGAAAAAAATGTTGCTCCCAGTATAAGTTTTGGATTCTTATCAAACTCTTTTTTTTTTTTTTGTTTTATACTTTATCAAACACTTTTGCATGATGTATGAAACAGAGGTATACATCCTTGTGTGAGTAACCTATTTGATGAATTTGAGTGAACAGAGAACAGAACAATGACAAAGAGAGATACTAAAGGGGAAAAAGTTTCTTAGAGCAACAAAAGACAGGAAGTTGTGGAGAATGATGATTACTCACATCCTCAAGGAGAGGGCATATAGCAGAAAGAAGATAACCCTGTGGCCATCTTCAAGAGTGTATCATATTTAGCAACCTTCTGGGAATATTGAACATGTCTCTTTATACGATCAACATAACACATTGTATGAAATAAAGTAAACAAAGACAAGGAAACTGGTTTTAAAAAAAATCAATTCACTACAGCAATGGTTTATAGCTAATCAAATATGGATATTCAGAAGAATAGATTTTAGAGTTACTTTCATCCTTTATTCTTTAATACTGTAATGGAAAATACAAGGAAATATAGATTTTCTTTTCAAATATTTTATAACAGTGTTTAGTGTGATATGGTTACTTTCGTTCTAAAATTTTATACATTCTAAAAGTTGTGAGCAAATGAAAGAGCTGCTCCGAAAGTATTTCCTCCTGTTATGGTGGCCTTTGACATTAGAGATCATGCAAAAGTGTTTGATAAAGTACAAAACAAAGAACTTTGATAAGATTCCAAAACTTATACTGGGAGAAATGTATAATGTTGGGAATAAGACAGTAGAGGGTGTGCATTCTCACTAATAACCCATAATTTTTATTTCTAACAATTGCTTAAACAGCTATATAATGATCATGAGTCCTGTAACCTGAGTCACTAAATAGTCACAGTGGGCCTGTCTAGGTCAGGTAGCCTGAGGGAGCCCATCTCTCTTCAGGCTGGTGTTGAATTCAGAGTTTTCCTTCTGGACTGGTTGTCACCCAAAGGCAAGGGAGACCATTCTGCCCTGCTATTTAACCCAGAGCTGGGAAAAGATTGATTCATGCTTTTACAAAGGACTTCAATACAAAGTGAACAAAACAGGCTCAGTCAGAATTTGAACTCTGCATGCTAGTTCAACTTTCCATGCCAACAACCATGACATTATCTGCATCTAATAATATTCTTCCTTTAATGAAACGCTAGCACCACCAAATCTAAGTGTTGTAATAAAACAATAAGTCACAGACATAAATGCAAACTTCAAAATTGTGAAATCAAAAATGTTCTGAAACTATGAAACTATTGCTGACTTGAAAGAGCACAAAAATTTCAAATTGGTTAATTCTGACCAGACTGAACTAAGTGAGATTAGTCTTTAGACTAATCTCACTTAGTTCAGTCTGGTCAGAATTAACCAATTTGAAATTTTTGTGCTCTTTCAAGTCAGCAATAGTTTCATAGTTTCAGAACATTTGTGATATTCAGCAACAGTTTCTTTTTTTATTAGTATTCCTCCATTTTGAAAAAAAACTCATCTCAGGTTAGTGGATTTAAAGACATTTCAGCTCAATGTTGGTTATTCAGTCTCAAATATTCTTATTTTCATTTTATAATATCGTCTTAAATATATAACTGCCCTTATGACCCTATCACATTGAAACACCAGTTATGATCACCGAAGTCAAGCAACATCAGGTCATTACCTAGATGGGTAACCACTTGGGAGTGCCATGTAATGTAACCTTAGATATGAGTGCGGTGTATTGGATAATAGCTCAGAATTTGCTATACAACAGATGAGTTCCAATTTCAGCCTGTTTAATTTCAGCCTGTTTAATTTCAGCCTGTTTAATTTCAGCCTGTTTAATTCTATTCAGTTCTTCTTGCACCAGTTAAGAGTTAATTTGTAGGACTTGTATAAACAATTCATTATTATCTCCCAAATAAAATTCTTACAATCTAAAAATATTTTCTGGCTTTAAATAACCGGCAAACATGCTGATAAGATGCAAAAATCAAATCAAAAAACAGTAAATATATAATCATTATATAAATAAATACTTTTAATGTTGGCTTTTCTATATCAGTTATCCTGAAGAACATTTTCTCTTTTCCTGTGTGTATATTGAGCACTAACAGTTTTTAACCAGTAGATATTTAGGTCCTCATATGTGGAATATAGATCCACTTCCTTTATGAAGGATAGTAGGTCATTTACATCAACATTTCTGAATTCCTCATGCTACTTTTACTAGAAAATGATGAGAGCAAGATCACCACAGTTAATGAGGTTGTACTTCACTATATATATATATATATATATATATATATATATTGAAAAATACATCCCTACCCCTTACCAAAATGTAGCTAATAACCGATACAATGATACAGACATGAGGAAAACCCAGACATCCCTTGTCCAGTTAAAGTAGATTTATCTGTAACCATGGAAACGTGATTTTAGCTGTGTCTTTAAAACCCAGTAATTTTAAAAGTTACTCCAAAATTCGCTTGAGGATGAAATGGAACTAATGTCTTTAATTTAATTGCAAAATTAAATTTGTGGCTTTTAGCTTCCATTTTTGAAACATGGTTAGAACTGTGTAGCGAAAAAAAACATTTTAAATCAATTAATTTATAATATTAATGCTCTGTAAATTTACATTGAGCACTATTTTGTAAAAATAAAAATATCTATAAGAACACCAGATTATATATCTTACTGTTCTTTCTTTTTTTTTTATATATATATATATATATATATATATATATATATATATATATATAGTGCCTAACATGCTGCACATCCTGGCTACTAAACTTGTCTGAATAGAAAACATATGTAGTCCCTTCATATCTGACCTGTTTTATAACTGAGTAGTTGCCAAGCTACTATAAATCACACATTTGTGACTCTTTTGCTGCATAATTATTTATAAACTATTAATTAAATCAAAACTAGAAGTAAAACTGAGAGACTGAATAATCACATTTAAAGAACTTTGTTGCATAGAAATAAAATACTGGATATTTGAGGTTGTGGTTTCATATACAATGTTTGTCCTTTTCAGTTTTTTTTTTTTATTTTTATTTCAAGTGCCATTATGAAAGACATTATCTGCTAAAATCTTATTTATATGTACACTGAACAGGAGATGATAATTAGGTTTTAAATATTGCTAAAAAAAATTCATAATATTGATAGCAATAAGAAACCATGATTTCTGCTCCAACAATAATTAATAAACACAGCAGTGATTCATAAAAAATAATATAGCCAATAAAGACATAGATAATTAGAAATGGAATATAATAGTGGACTCTTGGAATGTGTTTTTAATCATAAATATAATGATTTGAATGATAATAATGTGTTATTTTCTTTTGTTTCTTTATTAAAAATAATAATAAACGGAAGGTTTTTATTTGAAACCGATAAATATTAAAAGGGACATCAGTTTTGAGATTTAAATTGTACGAATCTGTTAAAGTATATTTTATGGAGTGGGTTGTTACTTAAAGGTGTGATTTGAAAAAATGATCAGTAAGGGCTTTGTTCAACCTGAATTCACCATTTCTAAGATAGTATATGTGCAATGTGGACATTATGCCTGTAGAATTAGTCATGGCGCATATGCGTGCTTAACCAAAAGAAGGTCAAAAGATGAATTAGCATGTAAATAACAAAATAAGAGAATAAAAAAAAAAATCTCCAAATTTCTTAGAGCCAGGTCATATTGATTTTGCAATCCAAGATGAATAAAAGTCTGAGATTTCCTTTATAGTTCTTGAAAAAGAAATTATTATTAAACTATATTTTCTGTTTGTCCATGATTTTTAATGCTGTAATAATTGGTTAATTGGTGAATGAAAGTGAATTGTTTTGTTTCTTTTTTTTACTATTACATGTCCAAAATGGCCTCCAAATGTTAACTGTGGCAAATGATGGTTTGTTAATTTTAACACTTCCAAAACTAAACTTCTCTCCATCAATCACCTAAGAGAGCCCTCTCTGCCTTCCATCAGCATGGCTGATGCTCACCTCCAGGAAAGTGGCCCATTATGCATTCTCAGGCTGATATTTTCAGCTGACATGAAGTGGAAAGAATATATTAATTCCATTGCTAGGTCAACTGATAAGAAATTTGGTTCACTGTGTCATGCAAGACAATTTTTCTCTTTGGAATCTATCTTACATATCTATAAGTCTACAATTCATCCATGCTTAGAATATTGCTGTCATGTAAGTTCTGTTACTCCAGCTATTCACCTTGAACTCCTTGATAAAATCCAAAAAAGAATCAGTAATATTTTGGTTTTACTTCTTTGCATGGGGTGAAATCAATTAAAGAAAAAAAATGAGTCTAAATCAATATGTACACAGTCTGATATACAGCCTGACTGAAGTTAATAGACAAACCATATAAACCTCAATAATTCATGTTTTTTTCAAAACAAAGCTTGAGTTAAATTTTTAGGTAGTTTCTAGATATTTTATTAAAGTTATGGTATTTAATATAAAAACTGCAGTTTGAAATTATTTTGGAGATTATAATAATATTAGTTTAAGGCTTCTGAAATCTAATAAACATTATTTTTTCTTTTTTTCAATAATATATGTTGAAACATGGAAAACAGAAGAGATCAAACAAATGCTGAAAAACAGAAAATAAAGTTACTGAGTGATGGAATGTCCACATAGGAGATATCAAAGGAGCTTTGTAGTGATCATCGAATGGTGAAGAGGATCATTAAAAATATACTAAAATTGAAAACAAGAAGCAAGGGAAAAGGTTTGAAGAACTTGTCACCTCAAGAGGTATGAAAACTAAAGCAAGTTATAATGAAATAACCCATGTTCACATCTTTGAAAAAAAACTGAAATTGAGAGAGTCGGGAAGGAAAAAAGGTGTAGAATAACTGAATAGGGCGAACTATTGCGATTTCGTAGACAAAACTTTCTTTGAATAGTGCAAGTTCCAGCCTTGCAGTTTAAAGCAAAGTATTTGTGCATGACAATGCTCCTTCTCATCTATCTAAGGTTGCCTGAGAAGTTCTTAAGTTTAAAAGGATTACAAGAGAGAAGGTAATGAAATGGTCACCATCAAGTTCTGATCTGAATCTGATCAAAAATGTATGGTTAAAGATGAAATAATATGTAGTTGACAAATATTATGGCAGCAATTTAGGCCAATGGGAAGCAATGAAATCTCCATGTTGGAAAATGAACCTGCTGAAGTAAAAAATGTAACAAAGTCAATGGTTCTCTTTAGCATTCGATGATCACCACAAAGCTTTGTTTCAAACATGATGGGAGGTTGCACTCTCAATAATATTTCTTTAATTAAACACCAGTTGAGATGAAAGCTCACTTCAGACTTCAAATGGAACTTGTAAATATCATACTGCTAAAGATGCTGAAAGAATGGTCAGTTTCAGAAAGTATGTAACTCCTGCTGTGCCATGCTGTCATTTCAAGATTCAGACCAAGAATGGAGTATAGCTGTAATACCTGGGTTACTGCTGCCCAGTTTTCATTATCCAGTCTTAGACTGCAAAAGCATTTACATGGCCTTGTTGGTGATGAATTATTTCACGCCCTGCAGCACTTATCCCAAAGATAGACATTGCTAACCTCTCACTACTGTATCACTGTTACTATGGCAAATATTATAGTTATATTCCTTACTTTTTCATGATAATATTAACCCCTTCAAGTCTAAAGTCAAATGATATGCATCCTATATATTCTCATAATATAAACATCATACTTCCCCTCCCTTACAATAGTTTCACTCATGAACTCAGTGATCCTTGGGCATTGTATTGGGTGAATTAAAGTAAAAAAAAAAAAAAAGAAGAAAAGCAACAAATTGATGAATATTAAATAGCTATGTTTTGTGAAAATGATTTACTGTGCAGGCATTGTCACTTTCTTCACATGGATAAACAGATGTTGGATATCAGTTGAGGAAAGACCTTTGGCCTTTCTTATGCTGCATCAGTATGCAAGCAGAAATTGAAACTAGTGATAGCATAAACAGGAAATGCATCTGGTGGCTAAAATAAACAGGATGCACAGTTTTCCTGATCTTTGAGTAAACAAGGCACACAGGTGTCCTGAGTGGAAGGAAATCCATGCTTGTGTGGCCACACAAAGTTGCATGGGCACATGCTGAAAGAAACATGGCCATATAAAGTTGCATAAGTGACATACCAGAAGAAGGCATAGCCACTTGAAGTTGCATAGGTGTACATTTTAACCTCTTTGATTCTTCCTCACTCTACCCATTCACTGTAACTCAAACAATAAACATAATTATATGTTTTTATATATAAATACCAGTCACCTTATTTGAGTGCAGCAGTAATATACTACACAGAAAGGTTATCAGAACAACTTTTAACAACTGCTAACATGTCTAAAAAAGTATTTGTTCTGTTTTGGATTCATTTTAAAATACAATGATCAAAGATGGAGTGATTAAATTATATAGTTTTTTTTTTAATATATAACTTGTTCCTAATAACAAATAATATATATTTTTTAAAGAAACATAATCATCAACTGTCCGATGACCAATTGTTGTAGAGGTGCTGCAGACCTGAGGACTTGGCCAGTTCCCTCCACACATTTTGGTTGAAAGAGACTGAGTGCAAAGTCTATTATGGCATGACCTGAAGTGATACAAGCATGAAACATAGAGGGTGTTTTGTATATAATTCATAACAAAAGAGTAAAGTCTTTGTTTTCTTTTCAGTATGTACCAGTGAATGTTATCATCCATATATCACAAGTTATTTGATTGAACTGGTCATATTGGGAGATGAGCAGCCATTTTCTGCTTGGGTTATCTAAGAAACCTCCTCTCTTGATTTTTACATATGAAAAAGGCTGTAAAATGAATTGCTTGAAATGTTTTTGTAACAAGTTCATTTCCCATTGTCCAAACAAAATTTACAAAGTATTTTTACATGTTTGTATCAATCTGAAAAAGATTAAAAATGTAGGTGATTATCAGAACTTTATTATGAAACAATAAATTTGAGAATATGAAAATAATCATGTCTGCAATGATTAAAACATGAGAACATTAGAATATGACAAAACATGACAAGATTAGAATAGTCAGTGAACCAAGGTTAAATGAAAAGATTTAGACCAAAGCATACTTAAAATGAACAAAAAATACTGAAGAGTGCTAAAGATCTGAAAGATTTGCAATCAATCGCTCATATGAAGATTCAAATATCAACTGACAGAACATGCAAAAATTCCATTGAGCAGAAAATAAATTCACAAATTTCATTCATACCAAACAAAATTATTTACACTTTTGAAGAGTATCTAATCAATTTGTAAATATATAATTGCTTGAAGAGAAAAAAAATCAGCATAATTTTCAAGACATAATAAAAGTACAATATTCTCAAACAAAAATTTTCTATAATTGTTCTTAACAGTAATATATTTAATTTTATCATTATTATCATCAGATGAAGCATTCAGTTATAAATACCTCCCACATTTTAAATGTGACAAAAGTATCTAGGTAACTGCTATTAAAAAATATTTCATTCTTGTTTTAAAAAAAGGGCTACAGCTTTTATTCATTTGGTTTTTGAAAATAGAAGCCACCTTCTTCAAAAGAAGGTGGCTTCTATTTGCCATACATTGTTGTAGATGACTTCTAAAGTTTTCCATCACCTTGAATTTGAGCATCAGATGGCTTTCTTTTTAAGCACTCAACCTGTGAACCTGAAATTTTCAACCTTAGCAGTACCAATTTTCTACCTGGAACAGCATCATTCTGACATCAGCTGAAATGAGCACAAAAAGCTCTCTATGTTACAATTACAGATTCACCAGTGTTAAAAAACGTTTCAATATCAAGTACATACTGATTCACACATTCATTTCCATGATTGGGTGTTGTTATAGGGTTTTTGAACGTCTAAGAACCTGATTACTTCACTCCAGATATTTGCCTTGAAATTTGGATCCCCTCCATCTCCAGGTCAAACTACAGTTGATGTCCTTCAACTGTGTTTCACTTTTGCTGCAGACACACAGATGTTGATTCCATTGGGGAAACTTTCATGCTGGGCAATTGATTTCAGCCTCCTCCACCCAGCAATTGATTTCAGCCCCCCACCCAACAATTCCATGTCACCACTGCACTTGATGCCTACAAAGCTATGGAGGCCAGTCTACCCCTTTGTGCTAGATTGCTGTTGACCTCATAATATGGTTCATCCACTCTTTAACAAGTTTTGATATCAATCCTAGTGAGAGAACTGGTTGTCTTGTCGATGACGCAACCATGCAGCAGGTAGTACTGGGATTCATGATACCAGTAGTACTTATAGAGTTTCCTGATACAAATTCTACAATCAATAGTAACTGGAATATGTGAGCAAAAGGTAATTCTTACAGGAAACTTAGAAACTAGTAATAGAGAAAACTCTAAGATACTAATATATACAATTATTATTGAAACATTATTAATATTTACTTTCAGCCTTATAACCATATCATATTGAAACATTGGTACCCATATGATCTCAATACCTACATGGGTGACTGCTTGGGAATGCTAAGTGCTTTAAGTCTAGATGTGCAGGTAGTGTAAAGATAATGACTTGGAATTGGAATTTAGTGTGCTAACTTCCAATTCCAGATGGGTTTTTTTTTATATTTGTTTACACACAAATAACGTTGAGAAAGGTATGAATTCACCTCTTCTCCTCCCAGCTATGGGTTAATTAGTAAGACTTGTATCACTAAATCATTACGCATCCAAAAATCTCTTACAATTTAAAAATATTTTATGGCTTTAAATGACCTTCACTAATAAGCTATTGAAAACAAAGGAATGAATGAATCAATCAATGTGTCATATCCTGTTGGTACTTCCACATTTTTTTTAAAACAACTGGAAGAAACAGCTTAAGCAGCATTGTTGCAAAACTGATGTAAGATATAAAGAGGCCAAAAAAGAACAACAAAAACACGCCTTTCATGTCCCATTGTGTAGGAGGATTTTCGTCTCTCAGTTGTCTCTGTCTTCAGAAGAGTGCAACACATTGTGGCCTCTGTCTGCAGACAGAGTTGCAGTTGATAAGAATAATACATTGAGGTATCCAGCTCTGAGGAATAGTTACCCAAGACTTCATCCTCTCATTGCACTCTCACCATATCCAGTAGGCCTTGAGCTCCTGTCATCCCAAGAAAGGTCTCCAGCTCCTTCTGCTTCAGCCAGAATTGCCAATGATATCCAATAAAATGTTCTTTTTAGGACAATGCTCTCCAGCGACCATGAAACTGTCCTTTTCAGGACAACACTCTCCAATGACCATGAAACTGTCTTTTTCTGGACAACCCTCTCCAGCAACCTCCAAAACTGTCCTCTTCAGGACTCTGCTCTCTAGCAACCATGAAACTGTCCTTCACAGGACAACACTATTTCTTGCCTTATACATGAGCTTACAGAGTTATTTTTTGCTTGGTTCATGCTAACATTATTTTTGCTTATTTAATTTTCTTTGACAAAAATAAACTTGGCAAATATTTTTTTAATCAAGTCTTCATTTTGTTTGTTGTTACCTTCTGTCATTCGAATCTGTTTGCAGGCCAATATACTACCCGCAACAAATGTATTTACAGTCAACTTACTTTTTTTCTTGCTTATTAACTTGCAAATTAACTAATTAGGTTGTGCTTCAGGATGCCCCCAGGTGTTATCATTGGTCTTTTGATTGTTCATATATTAGGTGACAAGTTACTGCTCTGTTTTCCAGTTTTCAACTGATTTGGAGTAATTAAGTCTTATACATTGTCCAGTATTAAGGATATTTTCCATTACACAATTGAAGTTTAATCCCATAGATTTAGTCTGTTATATTCTGCCATTGACAACATTCAACATCCTGCTGTGAATGTCTTCACTGTAACCCTGGCAGGGATAGCTTCTAGGTGCTATCTCTTGCCAAATGACAAACCTGTCTTTTGGGTCCAGGGCCACATATGGTTTTGAAGTCAGAGTGCTCCTTCTAGACTAATTGACAACCATAGCTAGAGAGCACAGTCTGTCCTACAATTTAACCCATAGCTGGATGGAGACGATATGGATTCATACCTTTACCAAGGATATTTTCACAGAAGTAAATATAACGAACTCAAATGGGATTTGATCATGACTCTGCGATTTCTCATTCTGAGCCAATGTGACACCACTCGCACATCTCTTTGCAAATTAGAATAAACATAAATACTAGACAGTAATGATGATAGGTGACAACATTTCATCTAAAATAAATACTGCTTCTAATGTCTGAAGTCATATGAAAATAATGTTAGTGCGTTTCATGGAGAGAGGGGAATATTAAACCTGTTGTAGGTAAGTAGGTACTAAGGATGTACTGATTAATTGGCTGATAATCAGTAATTGGTTGTATCAGTTCTTTCCAAGTAATTGGTAATCGGCTTATTGGAATGGGTTTTTTTTTTTTTTTTTTTGGTGATTAATCATATTTTTTACGTTCAGACATCCTTATTTAATATGTCACAGAAATTTCATGCTTGTTTTCATTATCCTCATCTATTTTAGACATAGAATGAATTTAAATAATATTCAGGGGGTTTTCATTGTTTCTTGTACCAAATTACCGTCTGGATAGGAGATGCAGATCTATCAATACCTCGGTGAGTTAAACATCACTGCCTTGCATAATTCATTACTTCCCAGGCTGTCAGAGAAGAGGGATTTGTCATGAAAGGTGACTTATGATGAAATGAGATTTGTTAAAAATACTTATGAAACATTTTGACTATTCTGCAAGCTGAACTTATCTTTGTTTCTAACTCATGTGCAAAATGAACGTAACAATACAAACATTGAAAATTTTCACAACTTTCAAAGTAAAACTGAAATACCCCTCATTAAACAAATCATGTCATTAAATAGCCCTGAATTGAAGTTCTGTTAAAAATGTAAAAAAAACAAGAAATATGAAAATAAATTACCAATGATCAACCAATTAATTGGTGTGAACCTAGTAAGTAAATTATGTACAAATTAAATTACTATAGAGATAAAAATGCTCAAAATAATATTGTCACTTTCTTTATATATTTGCAATCATTGGAATAAGTTTCATTAAGAAAAAATTGGAAACTGTTCCTATATTAATTATAAGACATATGACCTTCTATCAATAAAGGTAAAAGGGTTTCTTATTGACAAATATATTTGGATAATTGAATGAAGATGACTGTCACTGCTACAGCTATGACAACTGTCAGTTTCATTCAGTTAAAATACACAGTGATGTCATGAGTAGAAGTGTTTAGTCAAGTCAGGTGTAAAGAGTAACACAGAGTGGGTGTCATGTTTTACAGTTTAAGTAAATAGAAGTTTTTTTACATTATCAGTTAGGTACAAATAAGTTAACAGGTAAGCAGGTGATGTCTAGTTTAGACTATTTGAATACATTTGTAGGAATGACCCACTTGTCTCTCAAGGAACTTCTGCTAGCATATTATTGCCAAAAAGCAATATAGAAGAAAAGAGCACAAATTCTTTTATTTTATTCTCTTTTTATGCACTATTTGCCATAGTGACATGCATCAAAAGAACTACATAGTTTCCAACAAGCCATGTGTCACATGATGCACAAGACTTCATACTGATAACACTATCAGATCAAAAAGAAATATCTCTCCAAAGCAAGTCTCTCAACATCTGCAATATAAGGATATCTCTCAATTTCATTTAAGTCTTTTTATATTCTATTTAACTTGCTAAGACAACAAAATACCCTTGTTAATTCTGCAATATTGATTGTAATTTCATTCTTATTTTCAATCCTTGAAAATTTCAATGTGTCCACAATACTCTCAAATATACATCTTCTCAGAAAAAATCCCTTTAGCAAAAAACAATAATCATTCCAAGTAATTATAATCACACTGCACAACTTTTTGTACAATTGCTGGCCACAAAAAGACAATGGTATTATACTATTATGAATATGTCAGGGCTTGTGTATGATAATATAATCTCTTAAAATAATGTGCCCAACAGCTGTGCTGACAAATGTTAGTCTGAGGTGTGTTTCTCATGTGTAAACATTCTTAGAGTTTATTATGAAAGTCAATTTTTTCATAGTGCAATTGGTATTAACCAAGCAGTATTGATAAAATTTTCAGAATATATTTATATCTTTTACCATGTGAATTTTAGCTGATATTATTTTTTTCTGGGAAATATAATTAATTTATCTGGTATTGTCAGCTTTTAAGATGCAACTTGAAGGTTTTCATCAAACTTTATATGTCTATGCATTTCAGGGCTCTTTTATTGTTTACAATGCATGAGGACCTTACCATTTAGTTCTTAAAGCTGAAGCACCAGATTATCTATATATATGATTTGATTATAATGGTGATGGTTTGCTTATAACCAGCTAGACGTTTTTGGAAGAACTGATAACAGAAAATTGGTTTACCATGAAATTCCAAAACAGCCCTCTTGAAAATAAATAAATATATATATATATATATATATATATATATATATATATATATATGGCTGGCTAGCTGAGGATGCCCATCTTTTGGTATTGCTAGCTAATCTCTGTTGGGGTTGTCTGCTCAGGCACATTTATGTTTGTTCAACACCCACAGAACCCCCCCAATGGTTTATGCAACTATGCTGAGCAGACCTTGGTTATAGTTAGTGGGAGAGAGTGCATTATCTAGCAAAACACACACACAATGTAACAGTAGAGTTATTAGTATTTATTTTAATTGCAGATATATAAAGATTGCCATGTGTTGTAAGAAATGATATCAAAAGAGAAACAAAATATCATAAACTTAAACAACTGTGGAAAGGTGAACAGATATCAGAACACTGAAAAAGAAATTGGAAATATTGATAAGTTATAAACAAGAAAAAAGTTGCTTCAAGAATGTCAATAAAAGACTTTTGAGAAAAATTAAAAAGGTTATGGACATGAAAACTGGAATGAACAACAAAGAGAGGGTGCCAAATATAATGAACATTTAACGAATCGCATGAAAATAACCAAACTACGAGCAGAAAGTAAGCATTAAACAAAGAAACATCTAAGTTGGATGTAACAATGCATCTAAATTGAACATTAATTTTTAATAATGAATCAAATGCTACATTGGATTGATTGGCCTCCATGGAAATAGTCAACTATAATTTAAGATAATAAATCATAAATGTTCATTTTTTTTTTTAGTACATTCATGTTTATATTTAACAATAAAGTGAAGCTTACTGACATATATCTATTGCTTTTCTATTACATCTTCAAACAGATCTAGAATATTTTCTATATCCAAAAATGTGATGCAAGTTTTTCTATATTCTAAAATGCAATGAAAGTTTTTCGATATCCTAAAATGCAACAAGAGTTTTTCAGATATAGGCCATTACTAAAATGTCAAATCATATATTTAACCTCCACATTTGTGCAGTGGGTATGTATCCCTGTTCATCAGCTTATTTTATTTATCATCTATCTTCTAACAAGAACAACCATAACAGAAGGGCAGGTGGAATGTTAGGCCCTGCACATATGTGGGTAGAGGCAACAATTTCTAAGTTCAAAACCACCTGTGCCCCAAAGACATCAAGGTGAACCACAGCTCTACCCTTTAGTGCAATAGGGTGATGATTTTTCTAGAACTGCTATCTCCAGGGACAGGGCACATCTGCTCTAGATTTGTACCCTGCCTTGTCTCAAAACATGAGCAAAGCTGAAGTGCATAAGGCAGATAAAACTGGATTTCATGACTACATGTAACTATAAGCATAGACCAACATTTAAATAAAAACTGAAGCATTTCTCTACATTGCTTTCTTTCATTTCTGTAAAAGCAGAAAGAGTATTTTTACTATAACTTTTCTTGAAAAATTTATGGTTTGAAAACAGATACATGATACCATAATTATTATCTTATCATTGGTGTTGTTGAATGACGACATATAAAAATATGAAAGATAAAAAAGAATTCATTGTTATTTCAATACAGAAGCATTTGTTTATATACATACGTATATTTTTTTAATTTATTAATTCATCAAATTCAGAAATAACTGATCACTTATTAAATGTTCAACCCAGACATTCTCAGTACAGAGAAAGTCTCACTCTGAATTACAAGTTAAAGTTCTAAAGTTAATTTATAGTGGTCCTTTCATCCATCCCTTTGTAAGTAGAGTGGATTTGCTTTCAGGCTTAAGTATAATTACATAATTAATAATTGACATAATTATTTATTAAATAACATCTGGTCTTTAATATTTATATATTTATTAACTAACACCTGGTTTCTAATAATTATATATATACATTTATATATTAAGTAACATCTGGTATCTGATGTTAATTTTAGTTGCTGTTCACATCTATTGAGAGAGGAATGACAAGCCAGTTATTGTCCGTTCCTTTTTTGCTAATTTATTTGCTTACTTTGTGGTAATGTAAACCTATTTGTATTCTTTTCCGGTTTTTTTTTTTTTTTTTGAACAGGACCATTTTAATCCAAATTGCATATTTTTATTTCTTTCAACCATCAGAAAATGTTTGTTTAACTATCTAGTGAATCTAAATCTAGACATCAATTTTCGGTCAGTCATCTATACATTGATCTATTATATAACACTTTTGGATAAATTTTTCAAACAAAAATGACCATTGATAAACTTTCTACAATTCTCACAATGCTTAAACAGCAAATATAAATTATAAGTTGAAAATTTCATTAATTTTCCTTATTAAAATTTTTATCTCATACTGCTTCCATAGACATCAGTATTTATCCAAACTGCATGGATTGTAACTTTAATTTTTCATATTTTATATGGAAAGACACAAAAAAGGCATGATTGTAGGTTTACATGACAATCTGATTTTTTACATCACTTGCAGTTAATTGGCAAAGCATACAGTACTGATGCTTTTGTAAATTAAAATGTTCTTCCTTGCCAAAAACTTGATAGGAAATTGATTCCATGTACAAAAAAGTGGCTCAGCTAATTATGCTATATATTCATATATGCATGCATGTCTGTAGATAACTTGTTAAATGAATAAATTCATACATACATACATATATATATATATATATATATATATATATATATACATACATATATATATATATATATGTCATACTGTATTTATAAAGCCCATCAAATTGACATGCAAATATCATTACCATTTCTAATTAAGGATCATTTTTTTTCTATTAAAATTTTTAAATAAAATTTCAGATGCTCTGTGATAGATTATGTAATAAATATTCTTTTTAATTTGCTAAGGCAAAAAAATGCTTTTGTTAATTCTACAATATTGTTTTCAATTTCATTTCTATTTTCAGTATTGGAAAATTCCCATGTATCCACAATAATCAATTTATATATTCTAAATGCAGAAAACATACACACATACATAGGCTGTCCTAAAATGTACTCTCTCTTTAAATGACAATAAATGCAGTGTTTATTGACTTACAAACAAGATTAATGGCTAAAATTAAGAAATGTTAATGTCTATCGACTTACAAGGAAGATTAATGGTTAAATTAAATATTAAATGCATGGATCTGAAAAAAACAAAAATCCAAGTAGTTATAGGAAATCAAAAAGTGAGTACATTTTATGGGACACTGTGTGTGTGTTTAAAAAATCATTTTGCCCTAAGCAATGTGAGAAAGCCACTTGTCTGCAGGGGATTACAGGGAATGAAAGTGGGAGAAAAGACTGAGTAGAGGGAGAACTGAAGAAAGGACAAAAGATTAATGGGGTTAAAGTAGATAGAAGACGGTGATTCACATTGCATTTAAATTTTTGAAGTTTGTAGTTATCAGGGAAGCAAATAAGCGGAAGGGAGTTCCACTGTCAGAAGGTGTGAGCAAAGGAACTGTCAGAGTAGATATATCAACTGCATTTAGGTTTCATCAGTAAAATGGTGGGACATATATGCCAATCTAGTTGGAAACTTAAATTTATATAGTCAAGGCACCACAGAAAAATGCTATTCAGAGCTGTTGCCATGAAATATTTGTAGAAAAGACAAAGGGAAGCCATGCCACATTGATGAGAATGTGACTGAAGTTAAGATACCAAGTCAAGGTCAGTTATAATTTTTCTCTGGATTTTGTCAAGATGCTTGAGATGAATAGCATAGGTATATATAAGTACACATGCATAAGTTCATAAATATATATTTAGAAAGCCCATCAAACTGACATGCAAATATGTTGGTCATTACTATTTCTAATTGAGGATTTTTTTCCTATTTGTATTTTAAAGTAAAATTACAGATACTTTCTGCTAGATTATGCAATAATTTGCTGTAAGCTAACTGAAGAACCTTGTAGGATCAAACTCGTAAGGAATAACCTGTAAGATGAGCATTTTAAACAAACAACTTTTAAATATTTTTCAGCAATTTACACATAAATCAATAAATAAATAAATAAATTTTGAACTATTTATATTGTACTTCTCATAATAAATCTATTTTTTAAAACCATTTTAATAAAATTTAGCTGTGTCTGGAATGTATTTTGACAAACAGAAAATATGACACTGAAATCTAAAGGCAAAAAGGTACCTTGAAAATGCTAAACCAAATATCAAAGAACAGCGATATTTTGTTAGCAGTTCAGCCATTATTTCTTTATTTCCATGTAATATTAATCCTTCTATATGGTAGTGAATATGGAACAGTTTTCTCATAGATGAAGAAGAGACTGGAAGCAAAGGGGATATGGTTCAAGAGAACAATATCCATATTAAGCAACAAAGAAGTTTTAAGGAATATAGGAACAAAAAGAAAGCTGTAATAAAAATCTGTAACAGACATTGAAATTACTGGGACACGTAATGAAGGCTTGGAGAATTTGACACTCTCAGGACATACTGACAGCAGAATGGTCCAGAGGGAAACATTGACTAACCTACCTAACAAGCTGTGTAAATGGATGACAAAATTGGTAATGGGGGGGGTAGTGTGTATAGCTGGCCACTGGTATTCAAGGATACCTGTCTACTAGGGCGGTCAGCCAATCCCTATCGCAAACGCTTGCTCAGGCATATTTGACTTTATTCAACACCCACATAGCCCACTTGTGTTTTATACTACAACTATGCTGAGCAGACATTTATAACAGTTTCTGGGAAAGAGCTTGTTATCTAGCATGATCAACAATTTGAACAAGGCCAGCACGCTCAGTCCCTCGGCCACGATGACTTGTGATTTTGTGCTAGCACAGCCATCAATGGCACCCAAGGGTTCCATCTACCCAATTTCATTCACAAGGCTTGGCCCATGATGGTTTTCAGGCACTTTCCAAAGGTGCCGCATGCTTAGATCGACCCCTCCAATTCAATAAAATTTTCTTCCTGACAAATGGACTATGGTGACATCCACAACCGGGTCTTATTGTTAGAATGCAAATGTTCTAATCACTTGGCCATGTGCCCATATATAATTCCAGCCTATAAGTCAAATTTGAACTCAGCTCATTTCATTTCCATCCACTGATAACTGTTATGCAAATAAGGGGACAAATTTAATAAGACTAACCCACCAGTATACCAGGAAATAACGCTTAAGTATGTTAAAAGTTTCCAGTGCCCTCACTTTTTTAAAAAAACAAAATTGAAATTGTGTATTGTTTTCTTTTTATAGCTAGTGTTCATATATCATTTATTGATTGATTGATTTGTTTCTTATGGCTGATCAGCCATTTTCAGGTTATTTAATGCCAGCAAATCTTTAGATTGCAAGAGTTTTTTTGAAGATTATAATGATTTACTGATACAAGTTCCTACCAATTAACCCAAAGCTGGATGGAGAAGAGGTGAATTCATACCTTCCCTTTATTAGCAGCTCCTATATTGTATTTATTTCTAAGCTAAGCCTACTAAAGATGTCCTCATAGGGGAACATATGCACTGATTCTTTTCGACATGCGTTCTTCCTTGTTTAATATTTTTACTTCATACCACAGAGGCTGATGACTACCCGTTTTTTTCTATACATGATCAGCCATGCCCGATTTCTCATTACAGTTTTTCAATGTTCCTTCAGACTTACTTTTAGAGGGTGGTTTGTTTCACCTTTATATTCTCTGCCACAACTGCATGGTATTGAGTACACACAGTTCATGGTCATGTTCTCCCTTTGTGCATAAAGGGAATATAACAAATTCAACACAATTGTTAGATCCTTTTCTTTACCCATGTTTCAACATATGTTATGAAGAAAAATAAAAAGTAATTTTTATTAGATTTCAGAGGTCTTAAGCTAATATGACTTTAATCTGCATACGAACTTCAGTCAGTCCATTTTCATAAATTCCAAATCTCAAAAAATCATCATTAAATTGGCAGAAAATTTAGTTAAATATTTTACTAAGGGTGGAAATGGACAATTTTAAATTTTTTCAGAACTTTTTGAGTTACTGAGGTTTATTTGATTTGCATAATAATTTCAGACAAACTGTAGATGCCAATCAATAACATGCTTAAATTCATGTATTAAGGACACAAGGGAAAAGCTTATCAGAGCAGTTGCCAGAAAAGACAGGAAAATCATGTCACATCTAGATGAAAAGTAGATTTGTAAATATGCAAGATGGAACTATTAGAAGATTCAAATTGTAGAAAAATAAGAATTGTCAAAGCTTAAGCTTTGAAACAGTGTCTCATTACATGCATTTCACTTGATGCCAAATATTAAAAAAACATCTTTCTTTATGGCAGATAATCACAGAAGATGAAATTTGGATTCCTGAGAATATTCTGAAGGGTCAAATATCATGGATGAATCATCAACAGCAAAATTTAATATTTTTTTTAATCAATTCCCCCCAAGTAAGGCACTAATGCCACTAAGCTGTAAGGAATTGCTGCAAGTGAAAGAGAAGTATAAGACTTTAGAAAGAATTGGAAACCAAATAATGGCAGAGATGTTTGAACTATAGAGTTGATGTTTTGTGAGTGTGCTGTACATATGTTTAGTCTCCTGGTATGTATTTCCCTCAACAAAAACAACAGACTAAAAATTTGAGTCCAAGTAATAAATGGAAAAAGTAACACCAAACACATGCACACACACACACACACACACACACACACATATATATATATTATAGCTGGCCACTTGTATTCAAGGATACCTGTCTACTCGGGTGGCTAGACAATCACTGTTGCAGACACTTGCTCAGGTGCATTTCATGTTTATTCAACACCCACAGAGCCCATGTGTGGTTTATACTGCAACTATGCTGAGCAGACCTTAGTTACAGTTTCTGGGAAAGAGCATGTTACCTTGTGTCATCAACAATTGGAACAAGGCCAGTATGTTCAAGCCCCCAGCCACAATGACTTGTGACGTAGCACAGCTCTTAATGCAACCCCCAAGGGTTCCATCTATCCAAATTTCACTCACAAGGATTGTATCAACCCAATGGTGCTGGGATCAACCCCTCCAATTCGATAACATGAGGAAGTCACATTCCTGACAAATCAACCATGGTGAGATTTGAACCCAAGTCTCCTGGTCAGAATATGAACATTCTAACCAATCAGCTACATGCCCATATATATATATATATATATATATATATATATATATATATATATATATATATATATATATATATATATATATACACGTGTGTGTGTGAAATAATAAGTATGTATTAACAAAACAAAGTGGTACATAGATAATAGAATATTGTTACATGTTACAAAACAATGAATATGAAAGAAAAAACTTTTAAACTAGTGAAGGTGTTTGTGTAAAAGTAAGTGTAACAAGCAAGTGTGATAGACACATGTGTATATATGCATGTATGTGAGAGATTTCAAAAGCCAACAAAGCCCCTAAGTCACTCCATATTTGTAAGCTCAGGGAGTATCCCATGGTGAGGTTTTTTTTTGTAGGAAAATAAGTAGGGTAACTCCACAAATTTCAATTTAGAATGAACTGGAAACCAATTGCTAAACAAGATACAAGGGATGAATTTCTACTCCTGTTCAAATGACTGGAGTGGAGTTTGAACCAAATGAAATATCTTTTAAAAAAAAATGTTATTGCTCAGTAATTCCGGAAAGCTGAAGTCATAATATTATGAATTGCTGCAGCCTGATGAAAATGTTATTGCAGAGAATTACAGTTGTCTGCTGAGACGTTTTATAACTGCAATTGAATATATACAACCATTTCTATGACAAAAAAACTGGAATGATTGTTTCATAAAACAAAGTCTACCCATTGCTTTGTTGACCAAAATAAATAATAAAGATACTGCAGTGAATTCTTCTTCAAACTGCACATTCACTAGAGATGATGATCTCAAAAATCATTTGTTTAATGTAGCATCCTTCAGCTGGTCAAAATTTTTCAGTTCTATTTGATTTTCCAAATTTCATCTATTATGTTATTGTGAATCCTCTGTTTTGTTAAAATACAATATAAAATTTAAAGAAATAAATTTCATACCTAAAGGCACAAATAATTTGAAGTAATCATAATTCCACCATGATCCATTAATGGCCACTGTAAAATTTTGAAATTAATTAGAAAAATCTGAGATTATAGCTTTATTAATTGGTTTCTAAAAAAATCTAGTATTATTTCTAGGTTTTTAAAAATAAAATCTTATATTACTATTTTCTAATCTGATAATCTAGTATTAATTTATGGTTTCTAAAAAAAAAAAATTCTGATGTAGGTGGTTTTTAACCTATAAACCATTAGTGTCTACCATAACAAACATACAGTTGACATCAAGTGATTAAAATGAAAAAAATTCTTTTGTTTTCTTATGATACATTTTTTAATCTTTGTATATATTTTAGTCATTGTTTTGTGGTAAATTTCTTTGATACTTAATTTTTTTTTTTTACTTTACACTTAATCTTATGCTAAAAATAACCACAGCTCAAATATAAGTGCAAAATATTTATACTTAAAAAGAGCTCCACTCCAATCACTGGCAATATCTTTTTTATTTAGGCACTAGCTTGCATGTTCCACTATTTTACTTTATTGCCAGAATCATGTAAACAACTCTGTCATTTGGGGGCTTACACCCACATCATATTCAAACTCTCCTGTATAATCACGAAGTTAAGTAACATTGAATCTGATCATTACCTAGATGGGTGACTACTTGGGAATACCAAGTGCCGTAAACTTGGATGTGTGGGTGGTGTAAAGGATAATGGCTTGGAATTGTTAATCAAAGAGTTGAGTTCAAATTCCTGTTTGGACTGTTATATTCATTTATGCACAAATACTCTTCAGAAACGTATGAATCCTCCACTTCTCCCCCCAAGCTAGGGGTTAATTAGTAAGACATTATCTTCAAAAAAATTCTCACAATATAAAAATATTTTCTGGATTTAAATAACCTGCAAAGGATTGATAAACCTTAAAAAATAAATGACTGAATGATTCACTGATTCAATCAAAAATCAATCTATCTTCTGGATTATTTCAAAGTTCATTAAATCTAGGAATGTTCAATCAGGTTAAAAAGTAACTGATATATTGGGAGGTAAATATGAGCTTTGATCCCATATATATTTGAAAATAATGTTTATTTAAGATTTTAAGTTTGATCTCTGTTTAACTTGAACTTGATTACAAAATGATGCCCACAAAAATAAGAATTATATTTAAAATAGAAATATTTCAAAACTTTTATTTACCATTTTAATGTAAAAGCATTTTAAAACTGGAAAAAACTGTACATAGAACCTATCTTCAGTATGTTCGTTTTTTATAATAAGATGAATGATGAAAGAAAATAGAAAAGAAATGAGAAAATGCATTGATTTATTAAAGATGAGCCATATAGGTAAAGTAGCTAAAATAAAATATTAGCCACTAAGAGATTTGTAGCCAGATCTAAATTCAAAGATTTATGAGAAAGAACAATACAATGTCAGTATAATCAAACGAGTAGAATAATTATTGTATAAGACTAGGAAATTTTTCTTCTTTTCTTTAAATTGTCATATTAAAAATCTGTGATTCAAAAAGAAAAAATAGCCTGTAAAAATAGATAAATACACAGATATGACTATCACTGACATTTTGTATTTTATAAACAGATCTTAAATGCCACAAATATTTTTACCCAAACAGGTAGAAAGTATTTTAGACAATAATAATATAAAAATACATATTTGTATAAAACATGTACCCAAATACTTAAAATAGAGTTATGTTAAAAAAAATAAAAAGGCAGCCTTAATGTTTACAGTTAGATTCACCCTGTACTAGGCCCAGGGTCCACTCAATGATAAAGTTACATTCATAGGCAGTTTATATGGATAGGATGGGGTGATAACGGGTAAATCTAGACTTGAACTGGTTAAGATTGTAGCGACTGGGGAAACATCCACTTTGCAGTCAGTTCCACAGAGTAGTGGTTTGCATAAAGATGCTGTTCAAGTGGAACTTTTTACATTCATGCAAAAATAAAATAATTCTTGGTTTTTAATAAAACTTTCATGACTTATTCATAAATGGATAAAATTATTTTAAAAATTTTTCAATATATTTTCAAAAAAGTATATTTTATTTTTGGATAATTTTTTAATAAAGAGAATTACATTTTCATGAAAGACAACTAAAAAGATGCAATAATCAGCTATTTTAACAAAAGAAAGAAAAAATTCTTCCAGTCAATTTGAATTAGTTTTAGAAATACAGCAAAGTATTTTGCTTATTGGAAATATTAAATTTCATCTATTATCTTGAAATTAAAACTAAAATAGAAGCTTCCAGAAAGATTTTTCTTTTTTCAAAATTCATTTTAAACATTAGGTATTGCATTTTTTTGTATTTTTTGGAGGTATCTACTTTAATGGAAAGGCATTTAAAAATGTGTTTATACTCTGTCTCTTATATATATATATATATATATATATATATATATCCTAAATAAATGTAAGTACATATTTATATTATCACATATGGGTAAATGTCTGAATGATTAGAACTTTCTGACCATGAGATCTGTATTCAAATCTTACCACAGTTGATTTTTCAGGAAGGTGACTTCTTGATGCTATTGGCTTGGGGAGGTGATCCCAGGTTTACAACACTGTTGAAAAGTACCTGAGGATCATAAAAATATCATGGTTTGATCCAGGATTTGAGAGTGAAATTGGGTAGACAGAAATGTTTGTCAATATTTTTGCTAACACAAAGTCGGAAGCCATCATGACTGACGGTTTGAGTGCACTGGCCTTGTTCAAACTGTTGATCACACCAAATAATGCACTCTCTCCCAGAAACTGTCCACTCAGCATAGTTACAAAATAAACCATAGGTTGTGGGTATTGAGCACAGGGAGTGGCTTGCAATTCAAGCAGACAGGTGTGATCAGAAATGAGTACCTGGCCATTTATTTATATTATCTCATAAATATCTGGCATACACACTAAGTTATAAAATTCTTCCTCCCTATCTTTGTTTATATCTGTTCTAAAAAGGCAAGTGTTTACAGTGCAGGCATATCACAATACCACAGAGATTTTAACAGTGTTCATGACTTGTTTGGCGGTTTTGGGCCAAGGATAAAATTCCCTAGGTCTGATAACAACCATATTCCCCTGATTGTGCCCCTTGCAACTTTTTTTTTCTTTTTAAATTGAATCCCACTTGAAAGGAGCAAGATTTCAAGAAATCAAGGAAATCCAAGAGAACGTGACAATCCAGCTGCTTGCTATTTCCTCAAAAAGGAATGTTTACATCAATAGAAATGATGCTGGATAAATGCCGGCAGAATGAATTGCTTCATAGAGCTCTTTTTCTTACAGATGATGCCCAACTAACCGTATCATACTATGCAGTCAACAAAATCAAAAACAAACAATGTGCATATATGAAATTAAAAATATAAAATGGCAGCAATTTATTCATCGTACCCAGTATATGTTAACATATATAGAAGTAAGCTGATATGGATACAAATCTGTCTTTCTCAACTGATCATCTCCAAAGAGAAATTTTCCCAAAAAAAAAAAAAAAAGAATGCTTTAGCTTAAGTGCAGTTCTGTATTTGAATATAAGCACTTACATTTAAAAAGAAAACAAGAAGCTCTTTTATTAGAATTTAGATCGTCTCACAGAAAATTCAAGAATTCTGTTGGCATTGGTTTAATTGGAATCAGATTTGATTAAGTTTGAATGAATTGCGAAAATTCAGCAGAGGTTCCCACATGAGTTAATGGAACAATCTTTTGACACTTTTCCTATCATGCACTGTGTATTTAACTTAAAATCAACACAAAATTCATAGAATGGGGAGATGGGAAAATTATGTAGAACATGAAAATATCAGAAATATCTTGTATCCTTTGGGGAATTATCAACACCCAAAGATTTTCACTATTTAGAATTACATTCTTTTCTTTACAATTTTCATAATGTCATTTATTTATCTAGTTTTTTTATTTCCCATGCTAAATTTAATGCAATAGATTTTGAAAAATATGGCAGAAAGCTATGGTTTAGACTTTAAACAAAATTATTACTGCAATTAGTAATTTTATATTGAAATAAAATACTAGTTTAATGTGGTAAATGCAAAGTTTTTAATACAGTTTTTTTTAACATGTATTAATGAGCATACTAGCCATTTCTCTATAAGAAAATATTTGGCATCAATTGACCAAGCAATGAGTATTACTATTAGTTGTAATATATAAATTCTTTCTTGTATTAAAACAATTTTTCAATAAAATAGGTTTCTCAAGTCCATACTTATTATTATACTCACCGGGATTAATGTGGGTTTCTTTGCTAACCTTTGGTTTAAGGTAGTGTGGAACATCAACATCTTGATTAGGTCATTACTTTTTCTTTGAGCTATACGTGCTAAACATTTTAGTTGTTGTTAAATGTTCTCAGCTGATATGGTTTCACTTATCTGGTACTATCATTTATTTGTGATTCTCTAACACCAGTCCACAAAGTTGAGACTTACATGCATTATTCACTCAAAGTCATTTTAAATAATTAATCTGAGAACAGTTGTATTCAGCTGATAGATATTTCTGAATATGCTTTGGTGCCAGGCATAACATACATTTGAAAGTTTCAATCAGATGAGGCTACTTGAAAACATGGCTCAAGATTTTAGGTTAATGTTTTATTTTGTTGGAATTTACAGTGTTGTGCAAAACCACAATTAGTACAGCCTGTTCTATGTTCAGTTTCATTTTCCCTTATACTAAATTTGTTATGTTATCCAAACACTGATATATTTGAAGTGTTTGGTATTTACTAAATACACATCCTAAATTTTTATGATGGGTTCAGGTAAAATGCTATCACTGTTTTCATTCCAATTTGAAATGACAGTTTTTGTTTTTGGAAATGTTTATAAAAATCAACATTATTAAGATTTAACAGATCACAGTTTGACAAATATTGAAGGTTTTTTTTTTTTAAATTGAGGTCAGAATAAAGAATAATATCTATTAGGTTCAGCTAATGGAATTTACTGCATTCAGTTATTGTCTGCAGTGAATGGCTTTTGAGTTTTATATTGGGTGACCTTCATTAAAATGTAACTGCAGTTTTTAATATCAAAACCAAAAACATTGTTTTATGTTGTATATGCTCTTTTGCTTGAATGATTACCAACTCAACTTAGTGACATGTATTCAGCTTCTTTTATGCTCTGTGAATTCTGATGAAATGATAAAAATGGAGGCATTTTTTTTCATGGATGCTAAAGGTATATGCATAAATATATGTGTATTTAGAAATACATATAAAAGTAAAATGTTTAGGTAAATGTGTGAGTGTGTGAATACATGTGTCACTACCATACCTCGGGTTGATCCAAGCCTTGTGAGTGAAATTGGATAGACAGAATGCTTGGGGTCTGTTGATAGCTGTGCTAGCACAAAGCCACAAGTCACCATGGCCGAGTAATTGAGCGTGCTGGCCTTGTTCAAATTGTTGATCATGCTAGATAACACACTCTCTCACAGAAACTGTAACTAAGGTATGCTCAGCATAGTTGCAGTATAAACTACAGGTGGACTCTCTGGGTGTTGAGCAAACACAAATGTGCCTGAGCGAGCGTCTGCAGTGGGGATTGGCTAGCCACCCGAGCAGGTGGGTATCATTGAATACGAGTGGTCAGCTATTATCATTATATATATTGTTTATTATATGTTGGGAGCAGTTGAGCGAGAGATCAACCAAACTCTTTATAACACCAAACAGGAACTGAAGGCAATGATTATGGCAGATTTCACCAACTTAAACAAGGAGACTGTCCAGAAGAGTTGCAGGAGATTCCAAAGTCATCTGGAGGCAGTGTTTGAAGTTAATAGTGATTTTATTGAATAAATTTACTCTTTAGTTTTTCAGTAATTTTTTTTGTAATTTTGGTGAAGATATCTGTTAAAATGAGATATCAGTTACATTTTTGCATAATTTAGATGACAATTTATCAATTGCACCCTGTATACATATTGTGGTCACAGTATCTCCAAGTTTTCTGAACCAGCCAATGAAAGACATTTCAATGAAATAAAATACCACTGCCATTTAGCTGAAGGTGGCTTTCTTGAAAGTTATTTCTGGGGAGATGAGTAATTTGAAGTAGTCCAGTTATTTGCGTCAAGGACTCTTATTACCAGCAAGGACTAATGCTAGTGGCAAAATCTTTTACTTCCAGTGAGGGATTTAACTATTGAACACATTTACCATGCACAATTTCGGACAGAGTAAAATATGCTGTCTTTTTCTTTTATGTGTTTTCCTCTTTCAGAATCTGTTAGAATGATGACTCTCCACAACTTCTTATTCTTTGTAGCTCTAAGCTAGGTTTGTCTTACTGCTATCCTTCCATGTTCTGCTTACCATTTACACAAGCTCATCAGGTTGGTTACACAATATTTCCATCCACTTCTTTTTCCTTCAGTATAACTTTTGAGTAGCCCTCTTTTCTCATTAGATTTCTGAGAAATTTAAAATCTTTTTTTTTATGATTCTAAGTGTCCTTTTTATTTTCCTTTTCCTCAAAACTTTGTTATTAACATGTTCCTACATGTTATTATTAATATTATTCTTGTATGAACCACTTCATCTGTGAGAGAATTGTCCAGTACATCACTGCCATATATGATGATTGATATTCTATAGCAGTTCATTGCTTCTTTCTTTGTTTCTAATGAAATTTTCCTGTCACTTAATACTGTTTAGCTTTTGTCAGATATCTTTTGATATTCCTATGTGCCTTTGGATTTTGGTGTCACATTTCCCAAATTTCTGTAATTGCTTCTTTTTTCTTGTTCTTGCTAATGACTATATCTTCTGCTTTCTTGCAATTGATAGTTAGTCCTTTCTTCTTACTTTGCTTTACTTTCTTGCCTATGAGTTCCTACTGTTTTTTCACTGTGTCTCTTATCAGCCTGGTGGATTACAGGTGAACTCTCTGGGTGTTGAGCAAACACAAATGTGCGTGAGCGAACGTCTGCAATGGGGATTGTCTAGCCACCCTAGTAGATGAGTATCATCAAATACGAGTGGCCAGCTATTATTATTATTATTATATATATTGTTTATTATATGTTGGAAGCAGTTGAGCGAGAGATCAACCAAACTCCTTATAACATCAAACATGAACTGAAGGCAATGATTATGGCAGATTTCACCAACTTAAACAAGGAGACTACATATTTTATGTTGTTAGAATAGTGCTCACAAATAATAAATCCTGGTAGGCCTTCTAGTTTGCTTAGAATTATCTCACTGTGAATAATGTGATTGTTATAGACAAGCGTATTGTTGCAAGAAAGAAATACGACAACAGCAGAAATAGATTTACGTGGTTTATTTCAACAGGAACGTGAGGGTTTGGGACAGCTACATTGTGGTAAAGTTCATAAGCTGGTTTTCAGATCTGGTCGATCTCTCATAGTAGTTCACACATGTTGACAGTGGTTGGTGCTCTCCTGCTGACAGCTGCTGAACGTGACCGGTCTCCTTTGTGGCCACCTGTTGACTGCCTGTTGAACTTCCCTGTGACCCCTTTTATAGCATTTTTTTATGGCTTAACAGGCTCGAGAAACGAAGCGAGTATAATTAGGAGGGAATCATTTTTATTGGACGAAAAATAGAGCACTTTAAATATTATTTTATTTTTCGATTGGAACACGTGTGTCGGAAACATTTGTGAAGTAAGATAATGGTCATTTTGTGACGGGGCTTTGTCCCGTTCACATCTGGTTCTCACTCTTGAGTATTTGCCTGTAAATCAGCCGAGATATGTCTTATTTTATTTTATAACATGATAAATTATTTAGAAGACACAGCATTAAAACTCTTTATTCACTCCATAGGATAGGGTTTTTCTTATTCTGATGTCCATGCTAGAAGATATCATGTCTTATCAGTTAATTCTTAATTAATTTGTTCTTGTCATAACACTTGTCACTTTCACAGAATTAGTGTTTATATAAAACTTTACATGACTTAACCCAAGGATTGAACTCAAAATCATCAGGAAACTAAATCTACATCACCAAACACTTTGACCCACTATGTCATGTAGAACTGAGATTTTATGAGTAATCTTGTAAGGATGAATTAACTAAGTAAATTAATGGATAAACAATTACCTCTGGCATGGGCAATCTATTTGTATATACTGAAGAACAGACACCTGAAGATTGTATAAATGCTTTCTTTGATTGATTCATTTCCTATGGTTTATCAACCTATTTCAGGTTATTTAAAGCCAGAAAATATTTTTAGATTGTAAAATTTTTTTTTTTTTTGAGATAATAATGATTTAGGGTAAAAGTCTTACCCAATGCTGGAGGGCTAAGCAGTGGATTTGTATCTTTCCCAAGTGTATTTACATGCAAGTGAATATAACAAACTCATCAAGAATTGGAACTCAGCTCTCCAATTAATAATTCAGAGCCATTATCCATCACACCATACGTACATCCAAGATTACTGCACCAGGTATTATCAAAAGCCAAATTTCAGTTTGCTCTGCATTAGTTTATAGGCAAAAATGGAAACGAGATTCTTATATATATAAAAATTAAAAAAAAAATATATGCAAAATACAATGTTGCATTTTTATTAAATAACTATTTGTTATTTTAATCATTAAATTGTTTTTAAAATAGTGGGAGTATTTTGCATGTTAAATAATAAAACTGAAAATTTATTGTAAGCTACACACCATAGTAAAACCAACTGTACTTTATACCACCTTACCTGTTTGTACTTCTCCCAAAAAATTGGTTTTGTTCAGCCAATGTACGGCTATTTTAGAGGACGTGATGAATGGACAGACTAATGGAGGTCAGAAAATTTTATATATAGATTACACACTATAAAGAAATTGCCAGTAAAAATGAGGTAAAACTTAAAGTAAATCTTATCTGTTAACATTAAGAAAAAAGTGAGTGAGTCAGATATTATGCTAACCTAAGGACATTTCAGTGAATCAAATAAATATTTTTGCTCCCAAAGTGATGGTTGTTGTCCTGAAATCAAAAGATTTTTCAAGTGAAAACACAATTGTGTAAAACTTAGAATAGCAAATAGTTATTACTTCTCTTTCAGTATTTTTCTTAAGTTATTGCCTAATTTTTGCCAGAAATTTCAAATGAGAAATTATCATTAATACAGACTCTTGGTTGTTACAGTCACAATATTTAGACTGTAAGTTATTTTTAAAAACAACTGCCAATTTGACTTTATTAAACCAATCAGACTTAGTATTAAAACAGGTGCAAATAGTTGACATCAACAGAGGTACCAAGTTGAGAACCGATGCCATCAGGAAGATAGGAACATTGTAGATCCAAGGATAGAGCCCTGTGGGACACCTGCCTTGCTGCAAATGGATCTAGAAGAGTAGCCATTCAAGACAACTTTCTTTTCACAATTTGTTAAGAAAGAGTGAATCTGTTCAAAAATTCATCCATAAATATCATAACCTTTCAACTTTTGAAGTATGCCAAACCCTGTCAAATGCCTTCAACTTATCCAAAGCTACAGTCCAAGCTTTACTATTCTTATCTAAAGCTTGAGAAACTCTTTCAGTAATAATCTTTATTATGTTAGAAGTTGACCTAGAGAAGCAAAAGTGATATTGCTTATCTGAAAGAAGACCCAACAAAGTGAGATACTTCAGAGTTGATTAGAGCCTCTAGTATTTTGCCAAAAAGAGGTAGGATGCTTTTAAAAAAAGGAATTTGAGATCATTATCCTTATCTATGCTTACACCAGGCTTTATGAAACACTAATTAAATCTTGTTTTTAATGTTTTAGAGCAATCATTAGTTACATTTACAAACTCATTTCAGAAACAAATATCTGCATTTTTGAAAAGTGTTCATAAAATAGCATTAGATAAAAGTACATAGATTTAAATAGATGCTCCTTAATTAAAAATCCAATTACAGTAATTAGATTAATTAAATAAAATTAATGAACTTATCTCCAGATGCAACCTTTTTACAGTTAGATAATTATTTGGCAAAAGCTTTTAATGACATCCTCAATTCATTTATAAATTGGCCTGTTGATGTTATACTGTCTTACTATAAACTGTACATTCTGCTGTAAAGATAATCTTGACCTTAAACAAGGTTTCTTGTCTGAATATATAAAAGTAATTACAGAAAATGCCCAAGGATATGGTAATAAAACCTCCCACTTTTTAGATTGCTTTTGTAGTGAATCTAGGCAGTTGACATTGGTGTCTTTATGTAGCTCATGTTTCACCATTTTTTAGTATCTCTGATATGGTTATAACCTTCAGAATGTTCTTGCAAATGCTGTTCACTTTACAAGTAACATTTTCATCTGCCATTGACAATAAGCAGAATTTTTGCTACTGGGTGGTAAACAATCCCAAACAGCTTCCTGAGTTACAATGTGGCATACTGTTGTAAATGTTGGTGTATGGAGTTCTTAATTTTTTGATTATGAGGGAGATGAAGCATTTTCAGCAAATCCTGATCGCTTTGTATTCCATTAATAATAAGTAAGTTCCACTTGCACAGCTTCTTCCCAAGAATTACTGTTTTTCAGGCCAATTTATAAATGAATTGAGGATGTCATTAAAAGCTGTTTTTTAGAACAAACTCTCGGCAAGATGTTTTCTCAATCACCTCAATTTTGACTTCATCATGTTTAGGGTTAGCCATTATGTTTCCTGCATAACTTCATGAACTTAACGTCTTAACACACAGTAACCCTCTAACTTTAATGGCTCTTGGGACTTGTATTGGGTATAAAAAACTGTACTGAGATATGAAATTTTTTGAAACCGATACTTATTAATCTTAGCAATTCAGGTGTATGGTTTCAACAGGATGGAGTCACTACACATGCAGGAACAACATTGAAAGCTTTCTCCTTTTAATCCGGGTACGCTGAACCCCACAGAGGTCTACAAGCATCAATCAACAACTGTTGATGAATTGAAGGCCAAACAATTAGAGAAATACTGCTAAAAATTGACATGTTGGGTAATGAAAAACTTAAGAAATCTGTTACAACAGTGTATCAAGAACAGAGACAACATTTGGAAAATATTATTTTCAAAAAGTAAATAAAAAACAAACTTCCCTTATTGATTTGAACTTTTTTGTTCTGACTTATTTTATTGTAAAATGTGCAACATTCTGTTGATGTATAAATCAACTTCAAAAAGTTTTGAGAGTGATGCAAATAAATGTTTAAATATAATCAAAATTAGTCATACTCTCTGTTTGAAGATAATTTATTTATGATTAATAAATATCTGGCCATTAGTAAAAAAACTCTAAATATAAAATAATGTAAAAATAGCATGATTGTTATTGGTTCAAGGAAGTGGAATAATTGAACAAAGTTGAGACTCAAATCAGGTTCATTGTATTTACTTTCAGACTACTGCAGGAATCTAACACTTTATCCTTTAACTGTGGGTTAAATAAAAGGGTATACTGGACTGTCTAGCCTTAGGTGGCAAACTGTCTGATGGGGTTGCTAGGAAAAAGAGAATATTTCCACTTGCCTCATTATAAACATTAGTATACCTCATATACTAACACCTTCATACAAAAGAAGGAAAGATAGCTCAAAGTAAGAAATGATAAAAATACATTGCTCTCAAAGAGATGTTTTATAATGATATGTCTTACAAGTACTTATATACGAAGACACACAAATATATATATATATATATATATAAAGACATGTTACTATCTCACATGGAAATTAAAATACGTATGAACACAACAAGCAGTGTGAAAAGGTGCAAATCAATCTTATGAAAAGTTTTCAGACTGACCATGAAGGTCTTCAAAAAAATTAAATCAATTTGGTCATGATTTTGGAAGTTAGTGAGAATTTTCAGCACTTCCTCATATATTTCAAGACCATTTGAATAATATCCAGATTGTGAAAATGCCTTAAATAACTATCATCATTTTTTTTTATTTTTTATGATGACTTTACACCAAGTCATCATAAGCAAATTGTTCAGATTTCTTTAATGTTAATTATATTGCCATTATTAATTTTTTTAATAGTTTTTCTTTTCATTTTATTCTTGTTTGTCATTCTTTTAAGATAAAAAAGAAACAAAAGTAAGATTAAAACAACTAGACAATTATTAAATTATTTTATTAAAATACTCTGACAATTGAAAAACAAAATATTTTCAAAATTTTGACATCAGAATGTCTCTGTCCATTTAAAGGATATGTGACATTTTTGTTAATCATATATAACCCCATATATATATTATATATCATCTTTTTTTACTATGTGATACTATTCCCACCTGTTTTTATATTATTGATAAGAATCTAGATCTGGTTTCAAATGTCAGTAGATTCTCTAGGCAAGTAGATATTTACTTGACCCCCACCCACTGAGTCAGATTGTGACACAAGGTCAGTTTTTAATGTGGAGACCTGAGTGTTTTCACTTGGGCTGCTGGCCTTAGCTGGTCATAGCTTGTCCAAGCTGGTCTGAACTAGTCATAGCTGGTCTTAGTTTGTCATAGCTGGTCCAGACCAGTCGTATCTGTGATACTACCAGCAACAGGTCTGAAGCACAAGTGCCAGGTAAGTATGATTCTCTAGGCAAGTTCAAGTGCCAAGAGAGAAATCACAGCAGTTTAAATAGTATCTAATGGGCCAATCCACCCTGGGCAGAAGCGGGTACAAATCTATGCTCCTGCTGCTGCCACTGCTGATAGGAACAGTTCAATAAGTTGGTGAGGAGGAGTTAAAAGGGTTATACCAGTTGCAATAAACAATAGTTGACAATTATTGTCACCTACTGTTACATTTATTATGGTTATGTCTAATTGTCTTGTGATAGATGAAGCCGTTAAATCACAAACATCCAGGTCCTTGATGTTGTTTTTAAACAAAGACTTTATGTGGAAAACTTGAATATGCCTTGTTTGTTCTGATACGACAGTTGACTCAATATAACTTTGGTTCTCATAAGAATTAATTCAGTTCTGATCCTCTTCTATATAAATTATCCATAAGTCCCAGTGAAACAGTTGTAACTTAGAAAATATGCTTTTCTAAAATATGTTTAAAACATTAGAATCTGTAATAACGTAAAACCCATGGAGATGTTATGACAGTGAAAAAAATTTAATATTGCATTCCATCATTCTACTTCTTCCATTTTTAAATCAAGTTAACCTTAAAATACACTGTTTATTCAAAGTGCATTGCAACAATATAGAATACATTCTTTCCCTGTGCTATCTGAAAGTGACATTTGAGAGAATAGGTGATGAAATGCATGTGTTTATTGGATGGGAAATACAAGTTTCAGTTTAGAAAATATGCTGGTGTTTTTAAAACTGTCTGCATATGTGCATCCATAAGTTAGATTTTTACTATTTTCATACACACTTTCTGAAGCTAACATAGCCTTAATTTCTTGCTACAGTTACTTAGTTTACATCATGATCATCCATGTGAAAGCAGATAGTGAAATGGAGGGTAAATATGGGTTTGGATTGTGTAATAAGCATAGAGAAAAATAGTAATGCACAGGGAAGACTTTCTAATTTCTTTATGCAACATCCTTTATTTTGTACCATACACTGGCCTTGTTTGCTGTCTGTTTTTCATTATATCAAGAATTTCATGTGTTATTGACTCATTTGGAAGGAGGATTGCAATAGCAAAAGATGCTTTCTAAATGCTAAGTAAAGTATTAAGGAACAGGAATCTCTCATGAGAAACACAGTAAGGAGTGCTGGAATCTTATGTAATATCAATCCTCCTTTATGGTAGTGAATACTGGATAATCTCCTCACATGCGTAAAAAAGATTTGCTGTTAAAGTTATAAATTTTATAATCCTGAAATTCATTTCTTCAAAAAATGATAATGATTTTGAAAAGAATATTTTGTTTCAATATTTATCCTTTCACACCCTGACTTTCAAATTGAGTGCAATACCAGGTTTCCAAAATTGACCTGCCTGAATGCCCATGTCCTGAAGAAGACCACAGTGATTGCCATGTAATTACAGATGCATCCAAGATGCTTGTAAACTTGTAAAAGCCAAGGGCAAGATTCTAAGAATTGGATTATTTGACCATCAATGAATAATTTGTGAAGGCAGTTTTACACTTAAATATATACAGAAATGCTGACTGTAGGATTTATTAGAGTTATAAGGTAGCTACAGGTAAGAGAACAAAGATTGAAGAAATCCGAAACAGTCTCTAAACCACAATATGAACAAGCTCACAAATTAATTCAATCACAGATGAGAATAAATATGAAGCTCTGAAGTATGTTAAAGATTGAAAGTAGAACATTCTCTTGAGGCTCTAGTCATCCTGGAGAAACAAATACAAGATAAATGAACCAAGGAAGGAGAAGACACAAATTAACCAAGAAATGTGCGCAAACTATATGAAGCTAAAAGCAAAATATCAGTGACAAGTGCAAGCAGGCAAAAGAGGAATAAAGGAAAATAGCTTAATGGGAAAAGTACACATTACCTGTCTCAGCGATTGAACTCACAATTATGTCACCAAATTCATAAACCAATATTTTAATTCACAAGGTTATTGTCCCATGTGACAGAAAGTAACATTAGAAATGAAGAGAAAAGAGCCGCAAAGCTATATGGCAGTGAAAACTGGAATATTTCAAGACAAATGAAAAAAAAACGGCTTGAGGCAATTGAGATATCATTCTACCAATGAATATGGAGAACTACAGGAAAGGCACAGTAGAGTAATGGATAACCGCTCGGATTAAGGAATTGGAGAGCCAAGTTTAAATTCCAGTTGAATTCATTGCATTCACTTATGTGTTAATACCCTTGGGAAAGCTATGAATCCTTTTCTTCTCCCCTCAGCTATGGGTAAATAGCAGGAGAGACCAGGTGCCATTGCCTTGGATGGCAACTGGTCTACCACAGAAAGAAATGATAACCTACTGTGGGAAAAAATCTGCCTCATCAGTCATGTATCTTTCGATAAATGATCGCCTAAACATGTATCAAGTATGGCATAAACTGACTGACACAGAAACAGCATGCAGTGAATGAGGAAGTTCTAAGTAAACTAGAATCTCCAATGTTCTGAAAGATACAGTTGTATCTTCTTTTAGATATATAATGAAAATAGAGAATTTAGTATACACAAGGCACATGAAAGACAAAGAGCATTAGAAAGCAATATGTAAGCGCTATCTGATGAATTTGGACAAGTGGATGTAGGAAGAAATCAATAGAAAACCATGAGCAATCACACCACAAACAGGCATAGCATAGAAAGAAAGGGTAGCCAGCAGAAAGAAATGATAATTCTTACTGAATTTAAAACTAGTTTACATCGTTTCTTGCCTTGTTCCTTTATAAACACAAAGCAAGTGCGCAGTCTGTCACAGTAAGGGATACAGTCTCCATGATATTTCTACATCACCTTTTATCAAGCACATAATTGTACAATAATTTATGCCCATTCTAGATATATTTTTATATTTTGGTTAATGTTACTAAGAATACAATGTTCATATGTGTCTTCATGTCTTCCACCATACAACATGAAATGCAGAGCAGACAGCATATATATCTATATATATATATATATATATATATATAAATGCCTGACGATTGTATATAGCATGAAACAGACTGTCGCCTCCAAGGGTTGACTTCTATGTTCACTTTTATATTTACACACGCTCTATCTCTGATATCGAGCACTTTATCCCATAAATATAGCACACCTTAAGACCTTATTTCTTCATATATATATATATATATATATATATATATATATATATATATATATATATATTTGAGGTATGCTATATTTATAATTAAATTGCTCAATATCAATGATACAGAATGGTATATATCAGAGTGGATACTGAGGGCAACACCAAATGGTAAGAGATAGGCACATTTTATATATACATATATATATATTTATATATGAAGAAATATAGTCTTAAGGTGTGCTGTATTTATGGGATAAAGTGCTCAATATCAGAGATAGAGCATATGTAAATATAAAAGTGAACACTTTGAGGCGACAGTCTGTTTCATGCTAGATTCAATCGTCAGGCCACAATATATATAAAAATACTTTTATAAAAATGGGAATATATACATATACATATTATCCCTCACAAGCAGTGTTTTATTAATACCAGTATTATACCTGACCTCCTCTGCCGACAAGGCTGAATGCTTTTGCTCGGAAATTTTCAGTCAACTTGATGCTTGACTCTTCCGGTGTACCCATACCTGACTTCCCTCTTAGAACTGAAGCTCTATTGAGTGGGTTACACATAACCCCAACTTTGGTACTGGGCGTTATCTCCAATTTAGACCCCAACAAGGCTAGTGGTGGAGATGGCATACCAGCCATTGTCTTGAAGAAATGCGCACCTGAACTGTCACCTGCCCTTTCTAAACTATACAACTACTGCCTCAAGGAATCTTGTTTTCCTGACTGCTGGAAGTCCTCTTTGATTGTTCCTGTCTTCAAGAACTTTGGTGACCCCTCTGACCCTTCTAACTACCGTCCTATCAGTCTCCTACCCCTCTTCAGCAAAGTCTTCGAAGCCATAATCAATACCAAGGTGGTTAACCACCTCACATCCCATGATCTGCTCTCAGACAAGCAATATGGCTTCCAATTTGCCCGACCTACAGCTGATGTGCTTACAGCCATCACTGAAACTGTCTACCGAGCTCTTCAAAATAAGAGGGAAGCTCGTGCCGTGGCCCTAGACATCTCCAAAGCATTTGATAGGGTTTGGCATACCGGCCTTCTTTGCAAGCTTCAGGGTTATGGCATTACAGATTGATTGTTTGACCTAATACAATCATTCCTGTCAAACCATGAAATGAAGGTCGTTCTCAACAGATTCTCTTCCAGTTCCTATCCCACGAACGCAGGTGTTCCTCAAGGCTCCATCATAGGGCCCACTCTATTCCTTATCTAGATAAATGACCTTCCTGATGCCATAAATTCCCAAGTTGGCATCTACTCGGATGACATGACAATTTATTCCTGTCTCAAAAACAAATCTAGTGTCACTGACAAAATTAACCTGGCCGTGCGTCTCGAAAAGGACCTCCAATCGGTTGTGAACTGGGGCCAGAATTGGCTGGTCAATTTTAATGCTTCAAAAACGAAACTGCTCTCTATTAATCACCACAGAGATCCTTCCCTGCCGTCCATTAGAATGTCTGACGCTCAACTTCTCAAGAACAACTCTCTGCAGCTGCTCAGTCTCACATTGACGGCTGACCTGAGATGGAACAAATACATTGAGTCAATTGCTTCGTCCACCGCAAGGAAAGTTGGCTCCCTGTGCCACGCCAGGAAATTTTTCCCCCTGGAATCGATCCTCCAGATCTGCAAATCAACAATTCGCCCTTACATGGAATATTGCTGCTATATATGGTCTGGAGCCCCTTCTGTTTGCCTCGGGGTTCTTGATAGGCTCCAGAGGCGGATATGCAATATAATTGGCCCTGATCAGGCATCTCGTCTACAGTCACTTTCTCACAGATGCGCCGTTGCCTCTCTCTGTCTGTTTTACAAATACTTTCATGGCAATTGCTCCGAGGATCTGCATTCGCTGGTTCCCAGACTTCATGAGTTCAAGCACCCTACGAGGCTGGCATCCCGCTCTCACCCCTTCACTGTCAAAACTCCTAAATGTAGCCGTCTCTTCTACTCCAATAGCTTCATGTATCGCACATCTCGCCTGTGGAACTCCCTTCCCTATTCCAGTTTCCCTGAGAGCTATAATCTCCAGCTATTCAAATGTAATGTCAATCGACATCTCCAGTTGCCTTGAGCTATCCACTATCCTTCTCCTCATCCTTTCTTCTATCACTTGCTCTTCTGATCTTGCTCCAAATTTTCTGTAACCTCTTGCATCCTGGTGGCTTCCTGCCTTGCTTGGGGTGAAACGCTTAAAAAAAATAAAAAAATAATATATATATATATATATATATATATATATATATATATATATATATATATATTATAAGAGATTATAATAAAATCATGTTACTTACCACTGCCTGAAGTACAATTATAGTATTGAAACATGAAAGCTTTTGTGTAGCAATTTCAACATGTTTTTATTATAATATCTTATAATAAGAATATAATATTAATATATTGCTGTACTTTGTATTGAGCACGTTTTAAAGAAGTAAATTCTACAAACAGTGGAGTTTTACTCCATCTGAAGTTAGAGTTTATCCTTATTTTTGTGGACAACATACTTTTACTACTTCACTTTTCAATTCATGATCTGCACACTGATTACTTTTTTCTATCTTGACTATGGATGACCTTTGCTTTCAGTGTTTCCCCAATGAGTTTAATGCTTGTTGTAATGTATTTCTGATAAACTTTTAAATTCACTTTCATTGTACATTTTCTATGATCCACTTCTGCCTGTTCAGCTACTATAGTCCACAGTAATCGCTTCTTCCAGCTATACCAACATGGTAGTTTGGATCATAACAGAGGCCAATTTGTGCTCATCATAACAATTCTGTGTTCTCAACAAGGCGATTTGAATATAATTCTGTCCTTGTTTTCCACACTCATCTCCAAACTAAATCTCCACAAGGCATGCAGACTTGATGGCATCCTTGCAATTATCCTAAAGAAATGCACTCCTGAATTGACTCCTGTTCTCTCTAAACTTTACAACAAATGCCTTGCTTCTTCTTGTTTTCCAGTCTGTTTGAAATCCTTATTTGTTTGAAATTATTGTTCTGTTCATATTTTGCCTCTTTTTGGCTAAGTATGAGAGGCTCTTATGGGGATTAAATCTTATATTCAGGGTGCAATGGATAAATTGTCATCTAAATTACACAAAAATGAAAATAACACTGACATCTCATTTTAAAATATATATTTACAAAATTACACAAAAATATCTTGAAATAGTAAAGAATCAATTTATTCAATAAAATTGTCATTTGTTTCATAATCATCATTAGACTCATCCAAAATTTTTCGAATCCTCTCCACTGTCCTCAGATTGACACCAAAACATACTGAAATGTTTGTATCGAAGCTTCTGGCATGAATGCCAAGTAGTACAGTATGCCATTTTCAAATTTCTGGCAGAGTGAATTGTGTTATGGTGCTCTTTTTCTCACAGACAGTGCCCAACTGACCCTACTATACGGTGCAGCTGACAAAATAAAAAATAATCATCGCATATGCATAAAATTAAAAATATAAAAGGGTGACAATTTACTCATCACACCTTGTATATTTTTCATTCAAAAAATTTCTATCAGAAATTTTTGTCTGATAAACAATCATTACATGGTCAAATACCATCAAAATACTTGCAGATATAGTTGAAGACCTATTACATGTTATTTTTGGATCATTTGCAAATTCAAGAAAAGGATTTTCACAAGCTGGAGTGAAATTATTTTCTGACTAATGAAAACCTTGTATTCCAAAAGTTCACACCTCTATTTTGTATTGCCCTCTGGTTTATAAAAATAGAAGCATACTACTTCTTGAGGCTCAAAAACAATTTCAGAGGTCAATTTGATCTACATGTGCATACACACAGATGCACACAATGGAAGAGTGAGCAAGCAACTACCAACTAAGGACTTGTATATGCACACAATAGAAGGGATTAATCATCAAGCACTGACTATGCTTTTGTCTATGAACTTACAAATACATTAGGCTGACCATCATAAGGTAAGTCTGTACACACATTTCGTACCAGAATAAGAACACTTAATTATTTTATAATACAAACTTCACTGCAAGGAAAATTGAACATTTCTGAAAAGAATATATGTTATTTCATCTGACGTTCTGCTTCTACTTTTCCTTCAGGAGAGAAACTTATTACACCAACTCCATTTCACATTTCTCACTTCATGTCAGTGGAGTGCTTATATTGAATACAGTTGCTAGGTCTGTCACTTGGAAAGTTGGTGCACTGTGTCATGCCAGAAAATTTTTATCACCAGAATCCATTTTCCATGTCTATAAATCTGCCATTTGACTCCACTTTGAATATTGCTCCCATATCTAGTCTGGTGCTCCAAATATATGTTGAGATTCTTGACAAAAAAACAAAGAATGGTCTGTATTGTTATTGGTTCAGGCCTGGCATCTCTGCTTCAGTCACTTTTCCAGTGCCATAGCATGACTTCCTGCTGTATTTTCTCTTAATATTATCATGGTAATTGTTCTAATGAGCTTTTTCTCCTTGATACCTCAACCACATTAAGCATACCACCAGATTGACAACTAGGTCTCATAGTTTTACTTTTGAACTAGGAATATGCAACCATAAGCTATATTTTAAGTTTCTTTTCTCACACTTCTTATCTGTGGTACTCTCTTTTGGCTTTTTTGCTTCCCTGTCATCTACACTCTTCAAAGATTTAAGTGCAACATCAATTGCCAACTTCTGTCTTAGGATAAGAACAGAATTCCCTTTCTCCTCACTAACGTCTTTACCATTTTCTTTAACCTGTTGTGTTTAGTGGCATCATGCATTGCATGGTGGCAAATGTCATGATTGCAAATATCTGATTATTAAACCAATACTCTGCCCAGTTGTATGAAATGAATCTGCACACATTCTCTAATGTCTTCTTTGTTAAACGTATAAGAATGAATGCAAGGATAGCAAGAAAGTCTCTTGAATTCCACTTCACATTGCTAATACTTGAATTTCTTTAAAAATTCAATCAGAGAATCTAAGCGCCTTTGTTAAATAGTACAACATCCTCATGTAATTTTTCTATGTTGATTAACTGAGGATCTTTCTTGTTCCATTAACAAAATGTGCCTTTAGTTCTTTATAATTCTTAATTGGTTCAACGTGGATATTCAATATTTTAAGAAATGGTGTCAGCACTAAGTTCTTTGTTTATAACCAAATGAAGAATCCTATCCCAAACCTGATACTGACAAGTGATAAATTGTGAGTTGTCAATAGTTCATTATGCTAAACTGCTGGGTTGGAAAGAAAATATTTAAATACACCCCCATGGTAAAGTCTATCACAGCCAAAATAGATGACTGTTACCTGAGATTCATCATAATCCATAGAAAGATAGAGGGTAGTAAAATCATCAATTGATAAACTAAGATACTAACCGATATTTGATAGAGAATGCTACAGTATTTTTAAAGTTTATGCAGATTTTTTGATATTTTTTCATTTAGAGGTGACCATTTTTTTAATTCAGAGAAATCAGGAAAATTTTAATCTAATTTTTTTAAGCAAACATTCCTCAATTTATAATAATGTGATTATTTTTTTAGAAAACTTTTTTAAAGTTATAACCCTAATGAACATGCTAATAATAAATAATTATTAAGACAGTCATCAAATGACAAAAAAATGTTTTCTGAGGTGAAGGATTCACATCTTTGAAAGTAAATATTAAATATTTTTCAACCAATGGACTGTGTTCCCACTGAAGTAAAAAAAACTTGCTTTGTGATCCCTTTGAAGAGTATTTGAGCAAAGCTTCTAGACTAGACAAACTCGTAAGGAATGGCAACAGATAAATTTTTATGACATAGTTTAGAAGAGACTCCCTTACTCCTTCATCTATCGTCCTTACCAAGCTACATGGCATTGACCTTCTTTCTCACCCAGAAACATGACACATACACTTTTTCCCTTGCCTCTCTTTTTCTCACATATACACACGAAGAAATCACGTTTGTTTTCATCTGAACAAACAACTAAAAACGAGGAACTTTGACACTCATACAAACTGAGAAAAAATTAGTTGTAAAAACAAAATATTTTATGTTTTTATATTTAAAAAGCTTTCTTGACTTTTTCTTTGTTGTGGTTTGATTCAAATCTGCAGCATGTTCACTTTAAAAGTTCCCAGAACATTCTTTTACATAATATGTGGGAAAGAGCAAAAATATCTCTAAATTTTTTAGTTCATCATTGCTCACATAGTTGGTCAAATGATTTACAAACTTTAGGTAAAACTGGGAAAATGGGTTCCATGTAAACTTGAGTAAATAAGTATTGGTCATTGTTTATTTAGCAGAGAAAAAATTATTTGGGGAGAAGACAGTTGCTAGCAATGATAAATGGATTTCTTAAACGTATCCAAAATAAAGATAATTTGTGTTTGGATCCAGGATTGGCTTTATCATCTAAACCTAAATAGAAGTGTATGGATTAGTTATAACATATTTAGAATATGAGATAAGAAAACTGAATACAGAATAGGCTGGGGTGAGAGAACTTTTGTTCAAAACTGCAAAACCATAGCATAAACCTAAGGACTTTAGTCATGTTCTTAAGTAGCCTCATCAGATCTAGACTCTCACGTGGATGCCAGGCATGGCATCCAACTCTTTCAGAAATATGTAACATATCAGCTATATAGAAACATTTTCTCAGACCAATGATGAGAAATGGTAAAGGTAATATTATTTCCTTACAAGGAAACATTTGGAATTCATTAATAGAGCAGTCAGTACTGTTTTTGGTTGAAATCTTTCTTAAAACTCTTTTTTGAGGAAAACAGGTTTCTAAGTTCAGTAGCTGTTATTGCTCTTTCAAGTATTGATGGGGGTTCCTTCCAAAACTTCTATTTGAAGTGGTATGAAATGTTAACATCTGGATTATGTGATTATTTTCTGTTCACTTTACATGTGTGATCCATTTTAGTTGTCACTGCTGTTGGTAGTCCTCAAATGATGTGGTATCTGTTATTTGGTACAGTTCTTTTTTTTTTGGTGGGGGGGGATCTGTAGCATCAGTTCACAATGTTCAAAGAAGAATGAACTTTGGCAAGACTCTCAAGCTTTACTCCCTCGAAACCATTTTTCACCATTGACCTTAGAAATTTGTTGCATACAGCTGACAGTTTAGATATTTCTGAATGGAACTGGCACCCTGTATGGCATCCATTCAAACAAATGAAGCTTGTAGGTCTTAGCAAGGACCATCCCACTTTGAACCTGGTGGTACAGAATCACAAACAAAGAACTTTACCAAATAACAAAAACCACAAAACTTGAAGACTGCCAACAGCAGCAATAACTAAAATGGGTTGTTCATGTAATTAGAAGTGAAGTTAGTGTTGTTATTAAGATTTTGACTTTCCACACTACTGAAAACAAAAGGTTTGGAAGAAAACACTAGAAAGGGCAATATCAGTTAGTAGATGGAAAAGCTTTTTTTCGTGAAAGTCTTTTCAGAAAAAGATTTTATAAATTTCAGCAGACTGGAATGCTAATTGTCTGGTCAATGTTTTCTGTATAAAAATGGCTAATCTCACTATTAACATCATTTGTGGGAAAGTACATTGGTTGATGATATGGAAAGGGAATTCTGTATTACAACCTGGACAAACTAAATTCAATTAAATCACAACCAGAATCATTTTTCTTTTCTGACAGATCATCCAATTTAGATGAACAGTATTAAATAGTATTAGCAAAAACTACAGAAAAATGTTAATGACTGTACAGCAATCACATGAATTTCTGTTATGAATTTGCAAAAAAAAAATTTATATAACAAAATACAGGAAAAGTATACAATGACAGATGTACAATTAATAAAAGAATATTTAACTTATATTGGATGTCAGTTTAAAAGTATGTGTTTCAGGAATTTGGAGTTCGAATGTTCATAATGACAGAGAAAGTTGCTGTATAATATTCACAAAAGTTGTTCTCTCTTTCACAATGTGGGATTTGGGAATAATATTTGTGTTCTGTTTCCCCATGCTTAATTGGATTGCATCTGAGATAAATGTAAGAGGTTTTCTTTGTATCTATTTGGGTAGAATATTCTTTTATCCTTTAACTATTAAATAGTCAAACAAATCTGAGATCTCTGGGATGAAATTTCCATATTCCTTACACAATGGAGTAATGGAATAAGTTTGTGGTTGTTTTTCTATTCCCCATGATTGCCTGATGAGAGTCTATTTTTTTTCTTGCAAACTCTTGTCATCAGGAAATTAAAGTTACAATAACAAAATCCCACTTAGTGATGTATATCACACGAGTGTAGGTGACCAGTTCTTACTCCCTTTTATTGGAGATCATTGTATTTATTGCCAAGCAATACCAAATTCCTTTCCTGGTATATCTTTGGAGCTCATTCTGCTTATTGTCAAGCAACCCCAAAATCCCTTCCTGATATTTCTTTGCCAAAACATGACTCAGTCTAAATAGGGAGTAAAACAAAGTGAAGAGGAAAAGGAGAAACACAAAGACAGAGTGTCTCTAATTAAATTTATTATACATCTGATTTTCTATTGAGGGTCATGTCACACTATAAATAAAAGATTTTGCCAAATCTAAGGAATTTCCATTTTGTAAAGGCATTGAGAAAAGTGCCGCAAAACAAACAAAATGCCATTAAATAAAAAAATTCATATGTATAACAATTCAATTTTTGGGTGGTGGGTGGCACAATATATCCTCATTCTCTTTCCTTATATATATATATATATATATATATATATATATATATATATATATATATATACACAGTGGTGGCATCTTACCAGTTCACATGAGCTGATTCTTAAAATTATAAAAGTTTGTTGGATTAGCTGAAAATAATTTTATATATTAAGAGCCAATATATAATAGCTAAAAATATAATCAATACCATTGTAGTAAGATCAGCAAAGGCTGAAAGAGGTTTTTCTGTGATGACAAAAGCAATTATTTTGAAGTTAAAAATATCTTAAATCTTCTCGTCATAAATTTGAAAGGTCTTCCATTGGATCTTTGCGACTGCTGCAATTCAGTTTCAATGTGGCTAAGAAACCATAACACAAATGATGGCACTAGGTTTCAAAAATTGTACTTCTGAAGAGAAATATGATGAGAACAGAATTTCAATGTGTTAATTAATGTTTTCTATTGAATTATCAAAATGGTTTAATTTTTTTATACTATAAAGTGATTTGTCCATTCTCAGATAGAAAAAAATAAGCAGAATAAGTTTTTAAAGATTATCTGCCTTTATAGAACCGGTTCCGAGAAATTTGGAATACGATTATTGCTTATACAGAGTGTGATGGATAAAATACCTCTGATATTACATTTTAAAAGACAGATTTACCAAAATTACACAAAAATATCTTAAAATAGCATTCATAAATTTATTCAATAAAAGTGCCATTGGCTTTAACCATGGCCTCCAGATGATTTTGGAATCTCCAACAACTCTTCTGAACGGTCTCCTTGTTTTAGTTGGTGAATGCTGCCATAATTCTTGCCTTCAGTTCATCATTTGTGTTACAAGGAATTTTTTTGGTCTCTTGTTCAACTGTGCCCCACACATAATAATCAAGGGGATTGCAGTCTGGGGATTTAGGTGGCCAAATGTAAGGTGTTATGTGGTTGCAGAAATTGTCTGACAGCCATGACTGGATTCTCTGGCTTATGTGACATGGTGCCAGACATGGGAGTCTTCCAGAAGCCACCCTCTTCAGCTAGGTCAGCACTACCTCTTCATGTAGGCATCCATGTTGAGTCTGATGCCCTGTGAGAAGATGAATGGAGGCATAATTTCACTATCAATAGTGTTCACTCCAAACACCATGATGTTGATTGGATATATCATCCAACTCTTTCCATATCGTCTGTACTGTCCTCAGATTGACACTTAAACACTCAGAAATGTTCATATTGGAGCTTTCAGTGTGAATGCCAAAAAGTACAGCATGCCATTTCCAAATTTTTAGCAGAGTGGATTGTGTCATGGTGCTTTTTTTTTTTCTCATAGATGCTGCCCAAGTAACCCTGCTATACTGTTCCATCAATAAAATTTAAAAAACAATGTACATGCATGAAATTAAAAAATATAAAATGATGAGAATTTACCCATCACATTATATATATATATATATATATATATATATATATATATATATATATATATATATATACTAGTAATCTTTTTTGTCATAATATGTGTTATTGAAGAGAACAGAAAAGGAGTAACTGTTAAGTTTTTTTGGTGAGTTTTTCCAGGTGTTGAAAGAACTTGCCAAAAATTGAATATAAAGTTCTCAGTCCGTTTCTGACCATTTTTAAGAGAAGGTAGAAGTTGAGTGTTACCAGGGGATTGTTTATGCTGTTAGAAGTCTGGAGTTTGAAAAGTATGTGGATTTGCATTCTACAATTGTTTCCATTTCAGTGCCACTTGGCTAAAACCATACTGCATTTTAAGATGTGCACACTGAAATGGAAGAAAATATTTGACCGTGGATTGCTGTCTTTTAAAGTAAAATGCTGCTAACATTGTTTCTCCACAGTTCGAAAAGCAGAATACTTTTGTCCTATGGAACCTGATCTAAAGGAAAGAGCACAATGACTCTGTGTTAATATTTTTTTATATGTAACACTTTGTTCAGTAAGATGACTGGACAGTCTTCACAATAAAAATGTTGTATGCTGATATTTTGCCTTTTTTTCTTAACAGAAATTCAGGAAGTGTGATAATATATTAGTTTTTACAACGTAGTTTTTGTCAAAAATGTTATTAACCAGCAGTTTCTGTTTGAATTTCTGGGATGTAGAATTTTCATTATTTTCCTCACCTTTGTAGTTACTATCATAACATTTCAACTATTGTGTCCTCCTGTCTTTTTAAAATGTCCAAGTAAGCTTCAAGGAATTTCGAACAAAACCCTTTATTTAATTTACAAAAGTTCTGCTCAGCATGTTTGTTTGTTTGTTTTTTTTTGTTTTTTTTGTAGTACTGCAAAGTTAGTCAGTGTGTTAGTCCAGTGTGTCTGCATCTGTACTACCCTGCCTAGAGATTGAACTCACAATTCCTATGTCAACAAATTAATATGCTAAACCTTTAATCCTCTTGATTCATAAATGGATCACATTTTTTACCTCTTCATCTTTTATGAAATTGGAATGTATATGATTACAATAAAATAAGATATTAATATTTTTGTTATGGTTTAGAAATTGATTTTATAAAAATGATTTATATTTTTTTATAAAAAAATGATTTTATTTGTACATTGATGATGTGATTTGGAAAGCCATGTTTGTTTAATATTAAATAATTCTTTATAAAATACTATTGCTGAGGAAGAGGTTAATTTGACACACTTGACAAGATGTGTGTTTATAAGATGTGTATTGTTATAATGTTCATGTAATCTAATAGTTCTGGTTAATAATATTGATAATATTGTAAAGAAAACCCTGTAAGAAAAGATTTAATCACATGAGGAACATGGATTAATAATACTTGCAGTCAACATTGCGACTTTTGTTTTTATGAGCACACGTCTTACTCATAGTGAATGGATGAGTCTCTATTCAACAATTATTGTAGAGATGCATATATATGTACACACACACAAATGTATGTATGTGTGTGTGTATATATATATATATATATATATATATATATATATATATATAGCACCAGTCACACTTTTCAGAAGAACTGCTGACAGAGATCACCATATCTGAAGTTGGAGATTCATTATGGAAATCACTTGACTCACTTCTATCAGTTGACTACAACTTCTATGCATTATGTTGTATGTGTTGTCCTAGTTGGAAGTATTATAGTTCATTACCAACATTTGTTTGATTATTCTATTCAGTAACCTTTCATTTTGGTGACAAGGATTAGCCAAAACTATAACATTTTGGTGATGATGATTAGCCAAAATTACAACATTTTGTCATCAAGGATTGGACAAAATGCAACATTTTAGTGATGAGGATTTACCCAAATCAGAAAACATCACCACTGTTACATTTTGGTGTCAAGAATTTGGTTGCAAATCAAGGAAATGTTCACCAGCACAACTTTGGTGGAAAAAATATTGTCAAAATCATATGTTAAAATTCACCAAAGTTTCATTGCAAAAAAATCAAGATGTTTCTGAATAATAAGAATGGATATTCTGAAGATGCTAGCAGTTGTCTATTTCTTCTATGCGCTGCTGGCAAATCTTATATATGTTGTTCTTGTCCTAAGTATTGTCGTTCATTACTAACCTTCATTTGATTATTCTGTTCAGTAACTTTTCCTAGGTTACAATATAAAATAGTGTAAAATTAGTGCTGGATAAATAACAGCTAAAACTTTTTCCTCTATAAATCTACTCTGCTGTAATAATGTTTTCTAAAGTGGCATGGGTGATACACCCATGGATGAATGGTCCAAAATTAGAGAGGTCTATGGCACTGTGCTGTATCCTAGTCTTGTATTTATTTGAACCATTGTATTAAGCCTGATGTGTCCATTATTTTCTGTTGTGGCTTGAAGTTGGGGGAGCCAGTTCCTTTCATTGCGATGATACATGAGGTAGATTTTTTTAGTGTTACCTTATTCTAGCATTTGCCTAAAGAAGCAGGACCTACAATGCAGCAGGTAGTTACCTCAGGTATAATTTTAGAGTTGTCCTCCTAGACTTGTTGCCATCAAGGCTATAGAACCCAGTCTGTTCTGTGATGTAACCCATAGCTGACCAAGGAAGAGATGAATTCCTACCTTTTTTAAAAGTATTAGCACATAAGTGAATGTAAGGAACTGGAATTCAATCTTTTCTCTTTGATTCCTTAATTTGAGCCACTATCCATTACTTCCCCTTTTCTCTTCTGTTTTAACAGTAGGTTACAACTATTAATATAAACATTTTACAGTGATCTTATTTCAATCTGCACCTGACAATTGCTTTGTACATGAAACTCAGAGTTGTACCAAATGGTGAGGAAGATAATATATATTATTAGTAATTATTTGTACACACACCCACAATAAATATATATATGTATATATATATATATATATATATAATATTAAGGATTAGTTAATTTTCTTCTCCCTCCAGCTATGGGTAAATAGCAGGACAGACTGGGTTCTATAACCTCGGATGGCAACTGGTCTAGGAGAGGGACAACTCTGAATTGAAAACCTGCAGAGGGTCATTTGGGGTCATTGTCACACTACGTACCACAAGGTCCCCAAATGACCCTCAGTATTTGACCCTTCAAAAAGTGTGGTTGGTTCTGCACAAAGCCTTCACCACTATAATCAAATCATATGTGCTGTTGTTTCCACAGAACCGAGCTGCTTCACCTTCATATGATAGTAGAGTCCATCATATATATATATATATATATAAAGAAAGAGCAGCATATTGCACTCAGTTTTACATACATGTTATTCAGATCTTTACAGGAAATGTTCTCCTGCAAACAGCTGTGTTTATATTTAAACCTCTGCTAAATATATATTTCTATTCTTTATAATACAAACTTATCAGGTTAAATATTTCATTTATGAGGAAACTTCTCAAACTAAAATAAGATTCTAAAATTGTTGCAGGCATGTTGAAAAGACATTGAAGCATACACATTGGTTCTTATATGAACAGTTTACAGAATTAAGCATCATTAATCCTAGAAATATTAAGTTATCCTCATTGTTATTCAACTATACAATAGCGCTTCAAGGCTAAATGTTTGTGCTGTTAATCAGTCTATGTTTGAACTTTAGTCACATAAAATGGTTGCAGACTACTGGTTCCATCAGATTCAAATATTTACTTCAGTGGCAGAAATAAATCAACTCTCTCATAGGTAAAAGACAATAATTTGACCAACAACTGATGACAAACAGTAGTAGGCACTTCATACCGCAAGAAAGAAAAAAAATAGCGTCACTGCCCCATCCATCAGTATATGTAAGAACTGAGAGTGCTGAATTAATTGATATTGGCCACAAAGTTGATGTTAGGGTTCAAAGCTTAGGGCAGGAAACAGACAGGGCTGTGTGATGCTGGTCATGTGTGTTGAATGGCAATACTCAATCAAATAAATAACAATTTATATTCTACCAAACATTTGGTTGTCATATAATATTACCATCCTAATCACTGTAGAAAAAAATGCTGTGGATCTTTCTTCTTTTAAGTACAATGTCCATTCAAGACATGGGCAATCATGGGTCACCACATCTTCCTGTCCTTTGTAGCTGTGAGCAGTGTTTGTTCACTATCTCTTCCTGTCCTCGTTTGTTAAGCTTTTACTGTTTCCCTCTACCACTCTTTATTTCACTATGTCCTGTCAGTGTTTTTTTCCTTATAGCTCTAAGCAGCATTGGACTTTTCATCATCCTTCTTTGTCCCCAATTTGACAATTATTCACACAGGAAGTTTACTCACTGTTTCCCTCTGCCCTTTTTAACTTCAATATGTCCTGTGGGTGTCAAATTCTCCAAACCCTTTTAGAAGAAATTTCAACTTTCCACAAAGCACACATACATTTAAAATTCTGCAATAATTAGTGCTCTAGGACGGACACACAAAGAATAGACAATACTCCTCTCTCACTCTTTAACTCACCAACAGAATATTTTTGATTCTTTTTTTATAGAGATGCCCTTAAGAACCTTCCTTAAAATTACACTTTCTTTCAGAAACTATGCTTAAACATTCTCTACATTAAAATAACTCTCATTTCATTCCACTCTCTTATTTGTGTATTTTCTCAATGCAACATTTTCAGGTTTGTTCATCAACATGCCACTTTCTCAACTTCAAGCAATGACCCTAAATCTAACATAACACACTTTTTTTATTGTGTCCAGAAATTTCAATTCTGTTCATGCAAAGTGCCGTTTTTGTTCCCATTTCCCTTAAAACTTGCTTCTTCCTCACGTGTTCTTCTGAGGTTTTTCTCATTATTAGTCTATAAAATCCTATCTCTGTTGCCTCAAGTCTCCTCTTCACCAAACAAATAGAAATGTTTAAGCTTTGAAATGACAGTCTTTTGTTTATGGAATGTAGCCTGATAAGATGTCACATAGTTGACTTTCAGTTTGGATTATGAACACGTGAGAGCCAATTAATTTGTAAACTGCTTTTCTCTAGACAAATTGAGCAACTTCTATGCTTCCTAGCTGATAATGACCAGTGTAATAGTTGAACAATTGAATCTTTCAATCAATTCAACTATGAACTGTTCATTCAGAGATTTACATCTAATACAAAGCTCTTGGTTTGACACCAAAAAAAGTTCATTAAAAGAAGGAAGCATTCTTTTCATGATACATTCAACAAACCCTGCATCAAGCAGAACTTACTCCATATATATATATATATATATATATATATATATATATGCATGTTTCATTATTAATAATATAGACAAGTTTTGTCTATTTTAAGTAAGTTCTTTTTATATAGTCTGATAAGCTTAATAACATTATCATTGAAAGACGAAAGGAAATCACCATATTGATACATGTTTAAATCCTATGTAAGCCGAAAGCTTACATAATCCATTACCAAAAATGACAATTACATTTCAATATATCAAACAATACATGGACAAAACAATGGTGATTTCCTTTCGTCTTTCAATGATAATGTTATTAAGCTTATCAGACAATATGAAAGGAACTTACTTAAAATAAATAGACAAAACTTGGCTCTATTATTTAATGAATCATGCATCAATGAAAAATTGCTGAATAAATATACACACACATACATACATACATATATATATATATATATATATATATATATAATTTTAAGGTAAGCTGTACTGACAGGGCAAAAGTACTCAATATCTAGGGAAGGGCATGTGTAAATATAAGTTTGGATACTGACATCAGTATCCAAACTTATTATATATACAGCAGTCTCTCATTCAGACATATTCTATTTAATAGTACTGACAAAGACCATTGATCCTTTTGGTGAGTTTCTGTTAGTATTAAATTATTAGCAGCATAGTGTTTGTATTGTTGTCTGTTTTTATTGTGTCTAAGTGTTATAGTTTTGAAATAAACCTTAGTGTAATGTGGAAAATATATATTATATACGATGAAGTGTTGAAAAGTATTTTGCAAGACCTACTTCCCAAAATCTGTGACAGCACTTGTGTAAAAGGTAGATTTGAATATCTTTGTAAAGACATCTCATACAATTTTTATCATAAAGGACATAGATTTTTATTAAACTGTCTTCCATTCTATTAATGATAAGCAGAAAACAAATATATTTCTTCATATAAACTCAAATAAATGTTTGTTCATTAGTCTGGCCATTTATTTTAAGATAATGATTTTTTTCTTGAATGTTTTCATTCAGACAAAATTTATTCTTAACACTTTTATTTATATTATGTCTGACCTTGAATTGGCCCCCAAAATATTTGTGAAAATTATCTTTTGTTGCTGAGAAAATCATTTAATTTTGTTTACAGGTTCTGTTTAGATCTTTATTGAACTGAGAAGAAATGAAGAAAAATTTAATTTTATGTTAGTTTTTTTTTTTGGCAAAATTACTTTAAAAATTAAGGCATAAAATGTAGAACTATTTGTTCTTAGTGTATATTTAATTTCTATAAATTAAACTGGATTTATTTTCATATTATATACCATATATTATGTGCCATATTATATACTATATATTGAACAAATTATGATCAGGTAAGCTTGTTATTATCTTTAAAATGAAAAATTTAACAAATTACAGCCTTGATTAATACTTAACACAAGAACATGATGGATAATTCAGTGACTTCTTTAGATTAATAATGGTTTCAGTGATAGATGTGGGGAAGATATACAACAAATGCTGGTGACAATTTTACATCAAGCACTTTGAAGATAAAGGAACAATTTTTAATTTAAAGTGTACTTTGAATATTATTGCCACATATGGTCTGGTGTTCCTGCTATATATTTAGAGATTCTTAATAAAATTCAAAGAATATGCAATGTTATTGGTTCTGACCTTTTATCTCAAACTTTCAGTCCATTTTCCCACTACCATAATGTAGTTTTCCTGTGCATTTTCTATAAATACTTTCATGGTACTTGTTCTGATAAACTTTCCCCTATGGCACCTAGATTTTAAGAATTAAAGCACAGTAGTAAATTGGCTACAAGGTCTCATCATTTTACAGTTAAATTGTCTAGATGTAACCATAAGTTCTATGCTAACAGTTTCTTCTCTTTTACTTTTTACTTCCAAGTCAACTTTCCATCCTGGGTATGACGATAAACTACATCCAACAGCAAGGCCTCTGATCAGGAGGTTTTGAGGAGCATGGAACCATCTCTTAATTGCTAGTGTTCCCAGATCCACCCTGACCCAGGGTGGTAGCACCTGTTAGGCTCCCAGCTATGGGCATATTGTTAATCCCGAGACTGAGGTAAAAAGTATTATAAAAGTGTAAAAATAGGTTTTAATACCAGAAATACTTTGTAAAAAATTATTATCAGAAATAAATTTTTGAAGAAAAAAACTATTACGAGCAACATGTTTTTGAAAAAAATTATTACGAGCAACATGTTTTTGAAAAAAATTATTACGAGCAACATGTTTTTGAAAAAAATTATTACGAGCAATATGTTTTTGAAAAAAATTATTACGAGCAATATGTTTTTGAAAAAAATTATTACGAGCAATATGTTTTTGAAAAAAGAGAGGAAAAAAATATTACCAGAAATAGATTTTTGACAAAACAAAATATTACCAAAAATAAAAAATAAAAGTTGTCAGCATTAAATAACCCATTGAGGTTGATATGCCATATAACACAACAAACAAACCAAACAAAGTCAACTTTGATCTTCAAAAACTTAAAGGCAATGTCAATTGTTATCCTCTTAATTTTTGTTCTTTTTATTGTCCTCTCTCCTTAATAATAGTTTTTCTCACATCCTCTAATACTCAGTAAACTTTTATGTCGAAGGTCCTAGATTTGCTTGGGGTGAAAGGATTAGAAAAAAAACATCATCTCAGAACTATGGCCATGAATGTGTTCCTCTTGATGTAACATCTGTTACAAAACTTACCAAACAAGGAAAAAAACGTTTTTTTATACTAATGTTCACCTAATGCAATGTCCACAAACTACTCAAGGTAGATGGTTACTAAATGAGGTTTGTGATTTAAAACATGAGTGGAGGATGTAGTTAATGAAAATAATGGGAATATAGATGATAGTTAATGATCATCCCTAGACATGAAGTAGTTAAGATTGGTGTGTTCAAGGAAGCATTCATGCTGATGTCTGTCCAACAAAAGCTTTGAGAAGAAGCTTTCTGAATAGACCATCTCCCTTTTACAAAGAGGAAATATAGATAATGAGGGTGGTACAGTCCTGATGATATAGCAAGGCAGGTGTAAGTGTCTGAACATTTGCCATGGAAATAGTGATAGAGTAGTGATAGGCTTGTGACATTGCATCTGTTGGAATGCAGCTGAATTGTTTAAAATTTCAACCCCACACAACATGGCTGGGGGTGGGGGTTGGAGCTGTTAGGTTCCCAACTATGGAAAAATAGTGAACTCAAAAACAAAATTTTATGAAAGTACAAAAATAGATTTCTATTGTAAAAATATTGGCAATACATTTTTATATAAGA
>CAHIKZ030004067.1:645000-672500 GCA_903632075.3 Acanthosepion pharaonis
AATCCTGCTATAACTTCCAGAGAGGCTTAATTCCTCCTTGGAGTCTGGAAGAGGTATAGAACCTTATTTGGCTGCCTTCCTAGAGATGATATCTTGGTAAAAGAACCCAGCCTCTAATAGGTGTTGATAGGTTTATCTATATGAAGAAACAAGTAAACAAATTATCACCTACCCACCTCAACCTCTTTTTCTCCCATATTTATGGAATACATTCTAATTCCTGTAGTGTACAATATTTTCTCTTGAAATGTTCTCCAGATATCTTTGCACTTTCCAAGAGTAATTTAAATTTTTCTGTTGGTAAAAATCAATTCTCTGTTCTAGGGTATCTTCCTCTTTGTCAAAAATATTCTAGGATACATATGTATGGCCTTTGTTCTTATATCTTGGAAAATCTTCCAATTACAAAGGAGCTGTCTCTTGAGTCCCTGAATGATTCTTTCATGCGATTTTAACTTTCCTTATTGCACTGTGTTAGTTATCTCTTTTACCTTTATTGCGATCCTTCTCAGGATTGTAATATATTAGTCAAAATTTCTGACAATATAGAAATGGCTCTGTCTCTCTCTACATTCATCTGCAAACATTTTTTTTTCTTGGTGGTTCTAATCTTCATCACATCAAGTGGCTTAAGCATTCTAATGTTACTGATGTTGCCAATATTCAGACTTTCAATATTTCTGTTGATCAGTCCTACACAAATAGTGGATTTCCATACTTGATTCCTTAATATTACTGATCAACGTGCTTCTTTATTTAATTTGTTTTTTCCTCCTCCTCTAGCTCTTGTCGAGCATCACTACTCTGTCCTATTCGCAATTTGGGTTGTGCAGTAGTATCAGTTGATATTTCTTTTGCACTGTCTATTAGCATGGAACCTCCTATTCACAAGAATTCTTTCTGTTACCAGTGTAATGATTGGGATTCATTTGATGACTTTCTTCAAGATGCTACTAGGAGTGATATTCATAACCTTCATATTGAAAATTGTGCCATAGAGATTTCTCTTGGGTTAAAGCCTGCATTTGTGCTTTTGTTCCTTCTCAAAAATACCAGGTGAAATCACAATATTCTCCTTGGTTCATACTGGCTTGTTCAACTTTTATAGCCCACAGAAATCACTTCTTCTCGGTGTTTATGCCTGATAGTTCAAATCACAAGATATAGCTATTTGTATCTGCTCCTAATAATTGTAAACTTGTCTTCAAATAGGTTAAGTCTTTGCTTGCTGATAAAATGAGGCACCATATCATCTCTAAGAAGTTTGGCTGTCATGACTACTGGCATTTCTGTAATAGTGTCTTAAATAAGAGTAAGTCTCCTATCCCTCAATTCTTTACTCAAACTAAGGTGTTTACAACTTTAATAAGCACTTAGAACTGAGACTCTATTGATTAATATAACTCTGTCCATAATTTTTCTGATGAATTTTACTCTATAGTACAAATACATTATAAATTTAAGCACAGTATTAGATACACAGTAAGTTTTCATCATTTTAGAGTTGAAATAGTTAGATGTAACCATAAGTTCTATGCTAGCCGTTTCCTCTATTGAACTTCTTGCTTGTGGAATTCTCTTCTGGTTTCTTGCTTTCCAGTTGTTATATTCCATGCTAATAGGAATATATACTTGAAAAATAAAGTGGATAAAATAAAATAAGGGTTTATTGTAAAAACCAGTACAATAAGAATAAAGGTAACAGTTATACACAAAGTTGTCTCAAGTCAATCCAGTAGTGAGTGCTACTATTGGAAGGTTGGTAGTTCTCATGTAAGTCTGAGACATACTCAACAGATCCCAGCTAGTCTCTGTAGTCTGTTGACTTACTGATACTTATAGGTAGTTACTAACTATAGTGTAGTCACTCATGGGGGTGACAGGTTATTCCATTACATCACCAGTCATTATCTTCTGTTAGTTTCTGCACTTGTTCTTGCTCCCTACAGATATTGTTCTGTAATATTCTTTCAAACTCAGTAACCCCTTGCATTTTAGTGGCTTTGTTGCCTTGCATAGGGTGAAATGATTTAAAAAAATAGGTGTTTAAACAGTTTATTATCAAATATAATTTTCATCATTGTAACTTCTTGGACAAACAGAAACTCTTTGTATGTTTGAAACTGTTAATATTAATATATGAAAAATATTATATTAATATCAAAAAGAATATTCACTAATATTCACAAAAGAATGCCAATATATAAATGTATATTGTTAGATTACTTTGTTACATTCACAAAATGCATCTATGTTTTTGTATAGTTATCTAATTTTTTTTATTACTGTATAGTTGGTTCACTTACAACAGTTTTATAGGGTTTTATCATTATTTTTTTTTTTACTTTCTGCAAGGTTTAATTTGTTTATCCATTATGTGATTAGGAAAATTATTAATATTTTTTATATTGTTGAATTTAATAAATATTACACATGTAAATAGTAAATGTATTCTGTTTATTACTTGGATGGCTATTTTGTATCTCTATAGATATTAACTATTGGAAACATTTGGTATCCATTGACCAAGCAGTCAGTGATACTTTTGGTTGAAATTTATAAAATCTTTCTAGAAAATAGCTCTTTCAAATCCACTGTTATCACTCTTTCTAGTATTGATGGTGGCCTCCTTCCTAACATTTTCTTTGCAGTAGTGTGGAATGACAGTATCTTGATTATGACATCATTTTCTCTTTGAATTCAAGGTGCTATACATTTTATTTGTTGCTACTGTTGGAAGTCCTCTCAAGGGCTGTGGTTTCTGTTATTTATTGGAGATATTTGTTTGTTCAAAGAAGGCTGATTCTCTCGATGACATACAGGCCTCAATCACTGCAAGCCATTTTTAATCACTGATCTGTGAAATCAGTCATATAGAGTTGACATTTGAGCTATTTCTGAAGAAGTTTGGAATAGGTTTAAATTGGTTGTTTTCTCATAGACAGGGTTTTTTTTAAGTATTTCATTATTCACATCAGTCGGTCTAAAAGTGGAAGTCTACTATGTACAGTTCAATTCAGAAGTGAAATTATGGATGGAGTTATTTTTAAAGTTATCAGTTTTTTTTGACTTTGTCCTTGTTTGGCAATATACATATATATATATATATATATATATATATATATATATATATGATAAAATATAGTTTTAAGGTATGCTATATTTATGGAGTAAAGTGCTCAATATTGGGGATAGAACACATGGCCTGACAATTGTTTTAGCATGGAACAGTCTCTTGCCTCTGAGTGTTGACTTAAGTGTCCATGTATATAATTATATATATAATCTCTTGTATAATATAAAATACAATATGATTTTATATATCTGTCCTCATTTCTTCAATTTTAGATAAAGAGATATTCCTCAAGACTCACTGTACTTAGAGTAACCATAGAAATGACATTGTTAATATATTTTTGTATATTAATTAGTTTTAACTATTGACAAAGAAGAGTGCACATGTACATTATGTAAATAATAGTTGCTGACTCTGAACAAGAAAATGAAGAACAACATTTGTGATATTTCATAAGCAGAATTGCAAAATTACTTAAATATTGTCATAAACTTGTATTTATACAATTTGTATATTTTTACATTACATGGGTATGTTGGTATGCATGCACGGAATAATCTGTAATGCACTTTATTGATATTGTCATATTTTTGTTACCTTAGACATCCATTATCTTGCAATGGAGCATGTATTTAATGCTGGCTGTACTTTCTGGAACAGACCTGAAAGAATTTTGGCAAAGTTATCAGCTGAGTCTCATAAGTAGCACTAAGTTGGCACTTAGAATTTTGACTACAAACCTTATGATCTCCAATTCACTGTCCAAAACTGGAAGACATTTTGTTTTCATGTGCCTGAATGTGTACTGAATATTTTCTGTGTAATAAAATTGATTAAAAAGTAAGCAGCAAAGAACACAGACTCCTATAAAATATTTTAGAAATATTCCAGTTTGTTCCTCAGGGTAATCACTAGAGCCAAGAAACATTTAAAGTCTTGGCTTTATTCTAGTTACAAGTTTTAGAATTTTTTTTTATTTTTTTAAATCATTTCACCTCAAGCAAAGTCATAATATTACTAAGATGCAAACAGTTACTGGAAGTGAAAGAGAATGAGAATACTTTAGTGGAGGGAAAGGACAATAAAAGGACAGATTCAGAAAGACAGAATACACTGATTGATGTTGCATTTAAATTTTTGAAGATTGTAGAGAATCAAAAATAAGAAGAGACTTCCACAGTCTATATTTTTCAGATATTGTAACTACTTACATTGTTCAGACTGTTGTCCTTATCTTTGTTGTCATGTTCACAATGTTTCGGCCCTTGTACGCGCTGGCCTTCTTCAGGTGATATACAATGGAATTTCAAACTGAACCCTTTATTTAGTCTACCACGATCGATAGTTCTAGTTCCTTGTGACATTCAGCCATGACTTTAATCACCTGTCTCATAGCCCAGTGGATAAAAGCATTAGTTGAAGTAATCCAGTGACTTGACCCAAATAGTTGTGAGTTCAATACCTGGCCACAGTAAAGGAGAACAATAACTTGGAGATTTTAATTACCAAAGGCTAGTAACTGAAACTAAGATATCCAGAAGAGGCATGTCACTTGGAATTAGAACAATTTACCCAAGTGGACTAAATATAAAGGGATGAGTTTAAAATTCCAATCACCTGACTTAGGGTGAAGCATACAACAGCTGAAACAGTGTAGATATGAGAGCATGGATGAGGACAACAATCCAAACAATGTAAATAGTGTAAAGAGTTCCATGGCTGAGAAGGAAAGAAACTCTTAGAATAGAACTTCTTGCTACATCTAGCTATTTTAACAGTAAAACTATTTGCCTATCTTGTAGTACACTTAAGTTTATGCAGTTGTGGTACCAAAAAGGAGAGCACTATTTATTTTGAAAAATACAAAAATGTGGCACAAGGCCAAAAGGGAGGATAAAGAAAGGTTGGTCTTCAGTCTGTTCTATCTTAAATTTATCTACCTACAATTATTTACCCAAACCTACCACAGTATTCTTTACACCAAAACAACAACATTCTTACTACAGCTACCATAATACCTCAAAGTCTCTATGAAATCCTATATGTACAATTTGTCCCCAGAAAGGAGAGCTCATTAGACCAACTACCATGAAAATATTTATAGAAAAGACAGAGGGAAGCCATGTCATGGTGGTTGGAAAGTGACTGAAGTCGAGATGCCATTACAGAACCCTTCTTTGAATTTTGTTAAGAATCTCAATATATATAGCAGGAGAATCTGACCAGATATGGTAGCAATATTCAATGCACAGATAAATGATAGATTTATAAATGTGCAAGATTGATTCCGGTGAGAAAAACAGTATGGCATAACACACTGAACCAACGTTCATACTGGCAGAGCAATTGATTCAATATAATCACTCTACTCCATGTCAGTAGAAAACATGAAACCAAGAAGGTGCAATTTGTTTGTCTTATGAAGGTTTACACCAGCCATGATAATGGAGTACTAAAATGGTTTTCTTTGATGACTAAAGGAAAACAGTTTCATTTTATAATAATATTTTTACTTTGTGTGCATGTAATCAATCAGTCAGTCAGTTAAGTGCCATATGTGTTACATGCTTTCAATCCATGACTGACTCAGCAGAAGATTTTCCTGCAGTAGGTTGCCATTTCTTTCTGAAACAAAGACTATAGAACTTCTGCTATATAACACATTGCTGGCGAGAAAAGTGATGGATTCATGCCTATTGCAATGGTATTTGTACATCAATGTAATGAACTCGACTGGAATTCAAACTCAGTCCCCAATTTCTCATGCCAAGTTGATATCTGTGTAATACATTAATCAAAAAGAAGGTTTCATTGGTTTTAATCAAAAATTTATCATATTGAAATCAGTCATTGTTATTGTGAAACTCAGATTAAAATAATAAAGCATCCTATGGGATCAGTTTCTGGTGCAAGAGCAAATTTGTTATTGAAAGAAAAAAGTAGGATAAGTAGACCACCTGTGATGATAAAAATAAGAATTATCCTTCAGAAGTGTTAAAGCATTAAATAAATACAATGATTTATGTTGTAACCTAGCAAAGGTTACTGAATAGAATAATCAAATGAAGGTTGGTAATGAACAATAATACTTAGGACAAGAACAACACTTATAAGATTCACCAGCAGTGCAGAGAAGTAGTCAACTGAATTCCACAATGAATCTCCAAGTGCAGACCAACATACAGTATTTACTACTGTAGTTATATGAATGGGGACATACCCATTATCGTCCATAGGTATGCTACAACAATTTAATTAGGTATAAAGAAAAAGATAAGGTTTTCACATAGGTGCTACATAAAAATTAGTTGTCATAATGACTTTTATTTAGGCAATTCATCCTGATGTCACAACCGATGAATTTTTCCTCGGCTTAATTTTTGAGTCAGAAACTTCATTAAACAATTACATTTACATAATCATATCACTCTAATCAAGTCAAGGAGTTACCAAGAGTGAAGGAAACTGAAGAATCATTATTGAGGAGAGAGAACATTAAAAAAAAACAGGATTTGAGGAAAGAAAAGATGGCAATTGATGTTTGATTTAAATTTTTAAGGTTTGTAGTTGACAAGAAAAGAAGATGAAATAGTGTTCCACAATCAAGATGCATGAGAGAAAAAATTATTGTAATTTCTGCATCAATCTTTTATCATATTATAACTGATGATAGATTACATACACAACCAAACAAAAACAAACTCACAATAATTATACAAAGCTGCATCAACCTGCAGACATTGTCAGAATAGTGACCAAAATGAGAAAGAAGTAATTTTTCACTTTAACACTCAGTAGCTTCCCTGTGACTTTGTTGCTTTGCTTGGCATGAAATATATATATATATATATATATATATATATATATATATATATATATATATATAAGTTGTAGCCTCTGTCTGTCTGTTATCGATCTTCTCCTAGGATTTTGGAGATAGACCCCCATAACCATATATATTATGAAACTACCTTACCCAGGGGACTTGAATAAGTATATTTCATTTTGATCAAAGGGGATCCCTGGGGACTTCAATTTAAAAAATTTAAAAATCCAAAATATAGAAGTAGAAATCCAGAAGATGGAGGTTACATCAACAAGATCCATTTGATCAAAGGGGGTTCCAGTGGGGTGGGAGGTAGTGCACAAAGTCCCACTGAACATTTATTTCCCTTTGATTTAAATTAAATTTAAATTGAACAAAGGAATGATTCCTAGGATACTTGGATAAGTATATTTCATTCTGATCAAATGGGGTCCCTGGTGGCACAAAAACCCCACTGAATTTTTTTTCCTTTAGGTTTAAATTAAATTTAAATTTGAACAAGTGAATGACTCTTATCCAAAATAAAGAAAAAGAAAGCCAGAATATTTAAGGCCACATTGGCAAGATGAAAATGAGACAATATGGATGTCAAGTTGAGCAAGAAATCACCTATCAGTGAATAGTACCTTACAATACATATTTGTTGTGACAATTCAGCTGACATATCAGTTCATTCAATCAAATATTGCATCAAATACATATCAATGGTTCAGATCAAACCACCACTCAAAATTTTTTCCCCTTTGCTTTAAATTAAATTCAAATTTGAACACTGGAATGATTCCTATCCAAAATACAGAAGGAGAAACCCAGAAGATGGAGGTCACATCGGCAAAATCATTGAGTAATATGGAAATGCATCATTTTTATGCACAAATTAAAACAATGATTTAAAATCAATTATCATTTTCTTACAAAAAATATGTAACATTCAGCAAGGTGCAGTTAATTCAGCAAGTATATATGAGAGAGAGCAAGCAGGTGATATAATTTTGTTAAAGATGTACAAGTATATCCATACAAGCAGAAATGTAAGGTAAAATGAAAGTAAAAAGCAATCATCAAAAGTTCCTCTCAGCAGCCAACTATTTTGCTTGAATCACCACTTCAGGAAAGACACAATCATCTGTGGGAAAGATTATTTTTGGACCTGATCAAGAACTTTCAAATAATTAGTTGTGGGGTCAAGCCAAGAGTTTTTCAGCACCTCCTCATATAACTTGCAGTTTTTGTTTTGCATCTGAGTCACATTTTCACCCATCTTAATTTGAAATAAAAATAGCATAATATGTAAAATATTGCTACTTATTTTCTTCCATCTTCAGTACTAAAAACGTTAGACAAAAATAGGCTACTTCTGACAAAGTTGTCTTAAGAAATGCATGTTGATATGAAAGCTGTCACAATACACACAAAAGCAATCATTTTGAATGAATTTAGATCATATTAGAAGCGTCTTGCTTTAACAAGAACAGTATATATTTTTGAAAGTGACTCATATTTCTGTCTGTCACTCTGTAAGTTGGTAAGTATGTGAATTACACCTTACCATTACCTCAGTTAAATAATGACCCATTCCATTTTGATTATAAGGAATGATGGAAGAAAACAATATATTTAATAAGAAATAAGTATAGGATGGGTTAGGGTAATTTGGGTCATTTTTGGCCCGTTTTTCAATTTGACTTATAATAATTTTCAAACAGGATTGATTAAGGGTTATTTCAGGCATGTTTATGCACATCAAAGTGTGTAAAATAACTTCCTCCACTAATGGTGGATCATTCCACAGCAACTACCTTTGTCAAAGTTTTGAAATATTAGGTGGAGTATTTTGGGTCAGGTAAGAAAACATTCAATAACAAGCTGAGATGTGGAAATTCATGAAGTTTGGTTGAATAACAATAAAAATTCCTTGTTAATTGTTTTTTTTTTCACTGGTCCTGATATTAATTTTTATTTTATTTGTAACTTGCCTTTCAATGAATTTTCTCATCATATTTGTATTGCTATTTTCTTTTGAAGCTGCTTAATCATGTCATCTGATTTGGGTGTATTTGGGCAGCAATTTTTAATTTTTCATATACTCTAATATAGTGTAAGTTTTGATGATCAGGTTTTTATGTAAAAAAAAGTAGGGGTTGCACTATACATAAACAATTTTTTCTGCAAAAGTTAAAATTCATGCAAAAAAATTCAGGGATTGTACTATACATGAATTTGGCTCATACCCGAGTATATGCAATATACAAATTTGATCATATATATATATATATATATATATTGTGTGTATTTAGGGAGCATTTTTTCATTGATGCCTGTTTCATTAAATAATATAGACAAGTCTTGTCTATTTTATGTAAATTCTTTTCATATCGTCTGGTAAGCTTAATAGGATTATCATTAAAAGAAGAAAGAAAATTGCAATATTGATTCATATTTTTTAATCCTATCTAAGCTTTCAGCTTACATAAGCCATTATCAAAGATAACAATTACATTACAATATATTAGATGTCCTGTTTATTGCTGCTAAGGGTGTTCAAATATATATATATATATATATATATAAGAACAAATAGGAAATGCTTATCAATCTAACATGTTTCACTTTTATTAAAGCTTCATCAGAAAAAAAACAAAGAAGAAATTCTCCTTGAATTCAGAATGCTATAAATTATACTTATATTGTTTAAGTCATATGCACATGAAGTCTAATTAAATGATGAAAATGAAACAATTCAAAAATAAAAATATTAAAATTCTTTTCTTTTTTCAAATGATACTTTAATAAAAGTTAAATGTGTTTCATTCATAAATGTTTTCTTTTTGTTCTTTATCCTACCATCCTGCTGGATTCTGATATTTATTTGATCCTCTTATTTATATACATTTTTTTATAATTGCTATCACCCCAAGCAAGGCAGTAATGCCACTAAAACATAATGGGTTACAGGGTGTGGGAAAAATTAGGAACAGAAACATTAATAATGAGCAGGAAGAGAAAAGAGTAATCAGGACAGTAGATAGCGATTGACATTGCATTTTTAATTTTTGCCGACTCAAGATGGCTGGAAAGCATGGCACTAGAAGGGAGATCCATATGCGAGACATGTGATAAAAAGAAACTGTTAGCATAGAACTTACAGCTACATCTAGCCAGCTCAACTGTAAATTGATGAGATCCAGATGCCAGTCTAGTACTGCACTTAAATTCATAAAGAGCTCATCCAAACAATTACCATATATATATATATATATATATATATATAATAACTGGCCACTCATATTCGAGGATACCCATTTACTAGGGTGGCTAGCCGAACACTATTGCAGGCTCTCACATTTGTGTTTGTTCAACACCCACAGGGCCAACCTAGGGTTGATACTGCAACTATGCTGACTAGACCTTAGCTACAGTTTCTAGGAGAGAGCATGTTATCTAAAATGATCAACAATCTGAACAACACCAGCACACTCAAACCCTCGGTCACGATGACTTGTGACTTCATGCTAGCACACCTATCAATAGCCCCATGTGTTCCATCTACCCAATTTCACTCACAATGCTTGGGTCAACCCATGGTATGATTTTCAGGTACTTTCCAAAGGTGCCACCTGTTGGAATTGTACCCCACCCCTCCAGATCGATAACATCAGGAAGTCTTCTTCCTGACTAATTGACCATAGTGAGATTTGAACCTAGGTTTCATGGCCAGAAAACAAATGTTCTAACCACTCGGCCTAGCACCCAATATATATATATATATATATATATATATATATATATATATATATAATGAACTAATGGATTTTATGTTTTAATCTGACATAATATTTTTATTACTTCAAACATTATTTCTATCATATGTTTCATTTTATTTTAAACGGTATTTCTTTCATCAACTGACTTTGCGCACTCAAGAAGACTTATTAAAGAAAATGTCAGTGTGCTTTAAAGGCAAATAGGACCTTGGTTGATTATGAAGCTCTTCATAGCCACAAGGTTAAAGGCCACCAGATTAGATGGTGATTTCTCCTGCAAGAGAGATCCCGGTTTGTATCCTACCAGAGGGCATATTTTCTTTAATAGGTTTCCTTAAGTCTGCAGGCTGGTCAACAAAATCAATACTGTTCAAAATAAAACAGAGCATCTACTCAAATATGGGTATCCACTGAAAATAACATTTGAAGTAATAAATACATGTAAATATTTTTAGTTTCTTGTCTGATAGATATTCTCATATATCCCTAACTTATTTTATAACAGCTAATAAATAGTACATGATTAAGGAGCTATTCATTTATGTATGCATATAGCATTTAAATTTTATTTTTCATTTTCCTGGCATGAGTGGGCTGTTGCTTCTTTTGCATGTCAGGTACCATCTAACTTTGTATGAAGACATGAGGTTGAATTAAGAGTAAAATTGATAATATCTAAAGTAAAATTGTTGAACCAGTTTATGAAAATAATAAATATTGAAGAACATAAAAAATACACAATTAGAAAGAAGATAAATGCAAAAATAGTTAAAATATTTATACTCCAGGATGCAATATATCCAACACGAAAAAACAGCATTAAAATTATGTTAGTTGTTTCACAGGTAACAATTTGTAGTTATGAGCATAGTGACCTGAAAAGTTCATAGCTTGACCAAGAAGGAAATAATAAATTTGGATGTTTAACAATTAGCTAGGGTAGGATGAGATCTTTTCAGTACAATTATTATGGTGACCTATCTACATTAGAATGAACTCTTCCTCCATCATAAATACTAACTTGCGAGACTTCTGAAGGCAGGGAGTCAGGACACAGAGTAACCTGACAGTTTCATATGGACACTTCTATCTGCTGACTAATAACACTCTTATTTTGTATATATGTTCTTTTATTTCAATACACTTGTTCATTCTACCTTCTTCTTTCCATGTTTTTCTTTCTGGCCCCTAACAGGCCACAACAACAATCCATTTAGAGAGTGACACAAATGTTTGGCTCAAGTTCAGAAGTTTTCATAAAACATTTGGTTGCATTTTAGAATGGACTCCTGAGGCTGCTTCCTCAATGACTACATTTCTTCAAGTCTCAGGATAACCGTTACCTATCCTTCACTTCCTCATAAAAAAAAACCCAAAAAACTATTGTTCTTTCTCTGTATGCATTTAGAACAAACTCATTTACTAACCCTCTACCTTGAGTGGCTCTTGGGCCTCGAACAATTGTAAAAAAAATAGTAATAAAAGAAAAAAGCTAAAAACATGTATAGGACAAGTTCAAGCTTGTTTGACAAGTTTTCATAAAACATTTGTTAACTTTATCGAAATCATTTCTGATTTAAAAACTTCTCTGTTCACTATACATTAACCAGATAACACTGGTGTCTCAACACATGATGCTGTGATGCTCAAATCAAACAAGGTAATCCCCACTGAAAGACAAAGGCATGTGTGAGAAAGGATAGTTGTAAAGATGAAAGCTAAAAATAAGGTCAGTGAGTGCAGATGTGTTTTTCCTTTTTGACAGGCCAAGGGTTAAAGATTATCTGTCTGATAAGATTATGCCTAATATACCACTTTCTTCAGAACTTAGCCTAATGTTGAGATTTCTCAGCAACAGCCACTGATAAAGTTATATGTCTGGTTCTAAAACGCAGCATGAAATTGCAAATGACTGCTGAGGATAAAACTATAGACATTTCACTTTTTCCACACATTTGTATTAACATTGTGTGTGTGTGTGTGTGTGTGTATATATATATATATATATATATATATATATAAAGAGTAGATACTAAAGTCAACACAGTGGTGATAATTACTTTCATACTTGAACAGAATCTTCAGGCCATATAGGTTGGATAGTGCATCAGTTATATTTACTAATCCTTTGAGCATTATGTGTAGAAAGGTTGTTATTTTTGGTTTGTCTTATTCTACTGGTTATTGAATTGGCAGTAAATGGTTATTTTAAATTATTCTAATGGCTACTGAGTACAAATAATTATGGGCCTGAACATGATTATTTTGTAGCTGTTGTATAGTGTTGTTGCTTACAATTTAAATCATTCTTATTTTTTATTAATAACTGTCATAAATTTTATATTCATTCATTAAATTTAAGTATTATTATTGATAAATTTACTGAGTTGAGTTTTGTTTAAATTATATTACATTATCAAGTTGTAGATATTTGCATTTTTCTTAGTGATACTTTACAAGATATTTATTTACAGTATTCACAGTAAAAATTTGTTTTCATGCCTGCATTTTTATTTAGTAATTTGTGTTGGTATGGGAAAGTGAATAAGGCTATTTTCTCCACCAGACAAAATTTACTGTTTTTAAAGTCACTGATGTAAACTGGTGCTGTTTTCCTTATATTCCATGATATTTTTGGGGTGTTTTTTTTTTTAAGTTCTTATTTAGAAAGAGTTGTGCTGCTTTTGTGTATAGTTTCTGTTTCCAATGTCCTCCATTTACTCCTATACATATATATATATATATATATATATATATATATATATATTTTCATTGTTACCTTCTGTTTTTACAGTAGCTTGGTATATTATATTGCTTTACAGGAAACTGCTGTTTAAGGGACATTCATGCTTTGCTCTGTAGTTACATGTGGGTTGGGTCGTGTGGTTGATTTTTTGGCTATATTTCTGTATGGCCTTTTTATTATCAATGTCATGTTCTCAGTGCTACTGTAGATGTTCTTTAATACACTGCTGGCTAATGTCTTGTGGGAAGTGCTTGAGGGATAGAAGTGTTTGTAGAGTTTAACCCTTCTCAAGTTTTAAATTCAGTGTTGTCCTTTTCCTAGACCTGTTGCCACCCATTTCTATACAATTTAGTTTGTCCTGTCATTTACCCACACCTGGGGGCTGAAGCATTAGATTCAAACCTTTTGTGAGGCTATTTCTACTTAAGTTAATGTACTGAACTTAACTGGTAGTTGAACTCAGCTCACCAATTCCACAATCCATACTTCTATCTATTTATTTTATTGGGCCTTTATTATATATGTGAATGTGTGTGTGTGTGTATATATATATATATATATATATATATATGTATGTGAATTAAATTTCGGGCACACTACTGTTACTTTCATGCTTTTACACCTGACAGTATAGCATGAAACAGATGGTAGTGGTCAGTCACTGTGTGCCAGAAATTTAATTCATAATTTCATAAAGCTCTGCCATTCTAGAATGGAGCACTTTTTCTTTACGACCTGCATCCACAGCAGACTCCTTTTAAGAGCTGCTTCTTTCTATTATATATTAAAACAAAATCACATAGCATTCTTTAAGGGAATTTCAAAGGCAACATTTAGATAATATTACATCAATTTATTTAACCACATATGTACTCTTTTGTTCTACTATCTTTTGCCATCTTTGGGATAGCTTCAAGATTCCTTCCTCTCAGAACCTGGCATCTTTCTGAATGTTGAACTGGCTTAAGTGCTGTGTATCACACAAAATTGAATTCTTCTCATTAAGAGAATATATTAGAGATTGAAATAAGTGGTAATCCGGGTGTATAAGATCAACTATGTATGGCAGGTGTAGTAGGAAAGGAAATCCAAGCTGTACCAATTTCTACCAGGTCTGCAAGCAAACAGTAAGTCTGTCATTGTCCCAATAGAAAACAACACCCTACCAATTAATCAATTCTGGACAATTTTCATCAATTACTGCAACTAATCATTCCAACTGAGGGCAGCACTTCTCAGAATTCAATTTGTAAGTTAGCAGCAGGAAATATTAATATGCAGTGTCCTCTCAATCTCACAGAATACACAGTATTATAATTTTCAAAAGCAGACCAGATTTTGACGTGGTTACTGGTAGTTCATTTTATTTTCCTTTAGATATTTTTAGCCCAACATTGTTGTAAATAATCCATTTTTCATCATCTGTAAATTGTATTATTTTTCAAAATGGGCCATTTGTTTTGCATTTTCCCAGAGAATTGCAGATCTAAAGGCAGGACCATAAATTTATTCAGTTAAAATGTGAGGTACCTAAACATTGTTGTGATTCATGTATCCAAGTCTTTTTGTAATTATTTTTAACCAACATCATGGTTTCATCATTGTCAATGACTGCAGGTATAGATATGCAGGTGTTGTAGTGGATAGTGGCTTGGAATGAGAGATCAGTGAGCCAAGTTCAAATTGGGGAAATTATGAGTATGGGCTAAATACTTGGATTTGTATCGAGAGAAATCATTGTTATTCTCAAATAATTATTTAATCTATTATTCCATTACAAAAGATGAATTATTATTAGACTTCCAAAAACATGTTCAAATAACTCACAAAGTATTGATAAGGCATTAAAAACAAATTAAAATTAAAAACAGAAGCTCTTTCAGAATGTTCTCAATCATCCAAACCAAAAAATTTCCACTTCTGAACAATTTGCTCAACTATGGCACCATCTCCTTAAATGACAGACACCTCTTTGTACAGTCTTTTTTTTTTCTTTTCCAGAAAGAAAAGTGCATGGAATGATGACCATGCCTTTCATTTTTCACCATTTCACTTTTAATGCAAAAAAAATTTAAATTCACAATCCCCCACATTAATCATAAAATGTGGCATTGAAATGACACTTTTCTGAATAGGTATAAATGTCATATTTATAAAAATTACTAAATTTTGGTCATATCTGAAAAATAATCATGTATTCAAATGGAATACATACATGCACACACACACACACATACATATATATATATATATATATATATATATATATATATGACAAAAGAAAAAACTATTCTTAGCCAATGCATTTCATCTTCTGAAGGACTTCATCAAGGCTCAGAGAACAAAACATGTTGGCTAAGGATACTTTTTTCCTCTTGTCTTTTCATTCATTTTGTTCCTTTACAGATACACTTTATCTGAAAATAATTTACTTATATTATTCGCTCTACTCTGTACTGAGCGCTTTTTTAAGAATAATGTTCTTGGCTACTGGAATTTTATTTTATCTATACCAACCTTGTATTTGGGTGTGTGTATATATATATATATATATATATATATATATAATGCTTGACTAAGCATCTTGATATAATATGTAATTTAGGCTACTGTCATCAAACAAAGGTTAAGAAACTCATCTCTAAAATCACTGAGAGAATTCCATCCACATAAGATATCTCCTTATTGCTAACCTTGATAAATGTCTACTTATCTCAAAATATTTATGTATGTCTATCTATGTATAAAGAGATTTAGTAGATACATACAAGCCATCACAGTAAAAGCCAACCTATTCCACATGAAGTGTGAACAAAATATTTTTCTTAGTTTTTACCATAATTTCTAAAGATAATGATGTAGTATCTGTTGCCTAATTAAAATCATTGTCACATGTATTTCAATCTTAAAATTTGGGTTAAGGACAATTTTTGATGCTGGTAACAATCATTAGTTCATCAAGTATAAGTCTGAAAAAAATGAGAGATTCTGTGTAGCTATTAATAAACTCTGTCTTTTTGTTATTTCTTCTAAACCTTATTCTACCATCCATTTACTCAAGTTCACTAAGAAGATTGTTTTCTACTGTCCCTCTTGACATCAATCTGTCCTGTATTAGATTTCCCAAGCTCTCTTTCCTTAGAACTTCATCATTGCTCACATGTTTTGTCCATGGTATCCTTAGTATCCTTCAGTAGAACTATATTTCTATAGCTTCAAGTCTCTTTTTCATCTTTGTTCATTCACTGCCATATTGGAGAACAGATATAATGTAATAGTTCAGTAATCTTTTCTTCATTTCTAACAAAGTTTTTAGTTTTTTTAATACTCTACCTAGCTTTTGGAATGCACTTTTGGCTATCCCAGAGAGCCTCTAGATATCAGTGACATTGTGTAATCTAGGAAAAATAGGTATAGTCTTTCTACTTTTGTATTACTTGCTCTGGTAGCATTCTGATTATAAAAATAAAAATACTCTCTATATTTTCATATATTAAAGAAAGTTATACTGTTTTTGTGCTATTTCCAGTCTAATATATATATATATATATATATATATATATATATATATATATATATATTTCATGTAGAAATGAGACAAAAGTTTTGTTCAGATATTATTCTACATCCTACTAATATATATATATATATATATATATATATATATATATATTAAAAATGGACAAAGTCCGACAAGTTTGAAGTTTATAAGCAGTAAATTCGACCTTGCCTACCGAACGTTCCTTTGTGGCGAAAGGTTAGGCACGTCAGCGTAAATGACGGTTCCGTATAGGATGCAGGTTCGAATCCTGTCAAAAGGACGAATATTTTCTATGAAAATTTCTCGGACATTCAGGCCGGTAAATGTTATTTAATACTGTTTATTATAAACAGAGCATTTACTTAAATACTTGTATCTATAAAAAAGAATGTTAAACATAAAAATGTCTTTAATATATATATATATATATATATATATATATATAAGAAAGTAGGTAGATACAACAGTATCAGTATAAATATTTCTCACTGACCAATTTGCTTGAATTGTGAGTTGGTCTTTCTTTTAAATAACATAAGGAACTGCATTCTGATTTAAGTTAACTGAATATTTCGGTAACATTTGTTAGCAGATAAAAGGAAAATACCAAGTCACAGGGAATAGGCTTTTTGTTTGTTTTACATCAACAATGATCATTGTAAATCCACTAATAAAAATTAAGGGCCTTCCCAATCACTGGTTTCCATATGATCACCAAAGTTAAGCAATGTTGCACCTGGTTAGTATATAGATTGGTGTTCACTTGGGAATAGCAGGTACTGTAAGCTTGTATAGTTTGTTGTGTAATGAATAATTGCTTGGAACTGGAAATCAGCAAGCCAACCTCCAATTCTCAGAGTTTGTTATTTTCATTTATGCAAATATACCCTTGGGAAAGGTATGAATTATATTCATGTTCATGGCTTACCACAATGTTCTGTACTATTTTCATTATCCCTCCTAGACTCTGCCATCCATTTACAATAGCTTCTCAGCTAGGATTACATGTTGCTTTCTTCAATGTCGTGTGAGTGTCAAAAGTTTTTCCTCATAATGCGTCCCAGATTTTCCAACGTCCTCTCTCTGATTCTAAGTATGAGTCTCCTGTTTTATTACATTTTCTTGAAAACTTCATCATAGCTTTTATATTTCTTCCATGGTATTCTCAACATCCTTCTACAGAAGCACATCTCTGCTGTCTCAAGTCTCCTCTTCATCTGTGAGAAAATTAGCCTTTACTACCATAAGGGAGTATCGATATTACACAACAGTTCAGAACTCTTTTCTTAGTTCCCATTGAAATTTTTCTATTGTTTAATAACTTGTTAAGATTTTGGAAAGCATATTTTGCTATTTCAATGAGCTTACAGATTTCTATGACAAATTTTCCCTTGTCTGTTTAAACAGAGTTCCTAACCACTGGCCATGGATTGGTACCAGACTGCACAGAAAGAATGGAAATTTTTTCAATTTTATTCATTATAGTGGTCTTGTTTATTCTCTTTTGTTATATGAGTGACTAATATCTCCCTCCTCATCCTGGTGTGTTAGGACACTTCCCAGATAATTAAACTGCTGTACTTGAAACAAAAGACATCAATTAGCAACAGTTGTATCAAAATCATTGTTTAAATCTTTGCATATTTATAAATGTTATAACCTTCCAAATCAGCTGAAAATGGAAAGAAAACAGGTGTTAATACATTAAACTATTCTCCCCATGATACTTATTGTCCATAGGATATTTATGCTGTATAGAGAAATTAAATCTGTCTATGAGGCCATCAATTTTCAAGTTTTGCATTGAAAAACCTCTTGAGTCTGTAATATTGGGAAACAGTGGTCATCATTGTATTCTCTAGGTACAATAAATATCAGTCCAAGATCTTTGCCTTGTCATGAGCACAAGCTGAATTGAAAAATGGTCACAGATTCTAATTCATGAAACCATGTTAAATTTGTTTATCTGTGATTCCTGCCTTGATTCTGCACCGATCACAGCTATCATTATCTTTTTCTACTGAAATATATTCAACTTATGAATTAGATATTTGTCACCATTCATGCTCTATTATATGATTTATTTGCTTTAAATATATATCTGATTATATTATAAAGATAGTAAAGTTTTGGGAAATCACAAAATTTTCAGTTACTTCTGCAGCATTCATCAATGCTTGATATTGAATAACATTTTTGATCATAGCTAAATTTCAAATCCAGCAGACTTTAATGACCCCAGTGAGAGTATCAAAAATCATGTGGTCATGACACCTGATAAAGATTTTTATTGTCCTTTTTCTTCATGTTGGTCACTCTTGTTCCGGTCAGATGATGCCAACTATAAGTGGGGAGGTGTGTGGCCTTAAACTCTTTTCCACTATGTTTTATTAGTGCATAATCAGAGTATAAATGTGAAAATATAAGACGAAGAGTATTGAGTGATAATGAAATAATAATAATAATAACTACCGTAATAATAAAAATGGGAACATGCCATTAAGGGAGATATTATCTGCGACTTTACGATGATAAGAATGATGAACATAATAACAATAATAATAAAAAAGAAAGGTAATCTTTATCTATAAAAACCAATGTCTGGCCACTCATATTCAAGGACACCTGTCTACTAGGGTGGCTAGCTAATCCCTATTGCAGATGCTTGCTCAGGTGCATTTTGTGTTTCTTCAACTTGTTCAACACCCACAAAGCCCACCTGTGGTTTTACTGCAACTATAGTGAGCAGAACTTAGCTGCAGTTTCTGGGAGAAAAGCATGTTATCTAGTGTGATCAACAATCTGAACAACGTCATGTTCAAACCCTCAGTCATGATAACATGTGACTTCATGCTAGCGCAGCCATTGATGGCCCCTAACGGTTTTATCTACACAGTTCCACTTACAAGGCTTTCAGGAACTTTTCAAAGGTGCCACATGCTAAGTTCACCTCCTCCAGACTGATGACATCAGGAAGTCACCTTCCTGACAAATTGACCATTGTGAAATTTGACTCAAACCTGGGTCACATGGTCAGAAAGCAGACATTCCAACCACTCAACCATGTGTCCAATCTATAATATATATATATATATATATATATATATATGAAGATATGCTGCCTATATATATATATATATATATATAAGCATATCTTCATTCAAACATGTTTCATTGAATAATATAAACATTATTTTATACTGATCCTTTCCATTTGTCTAATCAGTTTCTTGATGTTGAAATGAAACTGATCAAGGAAGGTGTCACACTTCTTTTTAACCCAAGTACATTCAACCTTTTCTAAGATCATCTTCAGGTGTAAATTACAACAACAAACATTCTATTGTAACTGCAATAAAATCTACATTCTGTTGTCATAGTGGTGGTGGTGGCGAGCAAACTGCAATCACTTTTGTTTGAGCTGAAGAGAGATTGGTCTAAGTTCTCTATAAATTGTGTTAGCATATATATATATATATATATATATATATATATATATATATATATATCAGTATGTTTTTGCTATGTTTGTAATAAAATTGTGTATCTCTCTCTCTCTCTCTCTATATATATATATATATATATATATACACATGCATATATATATATATATATATATATATATATATATACACATGCCCATATATATATATGATAGGATGAGGAACAAAAAATACGAAATGTTTATAAATTTAAGATGTTTTACTTTTATTTAAACTTCATCAGAAATTGAAATATGAAAAAGGACAAAAATAAGATATTTTTTTTTATTTTTATGTTAAGTAAACCTTCCATGTATTTGTCCTGCCATGCAAATGAGGTCGCCTGAATCAATGAAAAACAAACAACACAAGAACTAAAAGGAAAAGAATTCTTTTTCCTCCTCCATAATTCATTTTCTGATGAAGCATTAAATAAAAGTAAATCATGTTAAATATAGAAACATTACCTATTTGTTCCTTATCCTATCATTCTGTCAGATTCTAATACATATTTGATCAAAATTCAGGTAAACTGTTGCCATTATATATTTTTTATTTTGCACAGGCACGTTGTGTTGTTTTTAATTTTTTTTTTTGTCAGATGTAGGGACAGTTGGGCACTATCTGTTAGGAAAAGAGCACCATGATGCAATTCAATCCACCAGAAATTTGGAAACAATATGCTGTACTGCTTTGTATTTGCACCAGAAGCTCAAATATATATGTTTCAGTGTGTTTGAATGTTAATCTGAGGACAGTGCAAAAGATTTGGAAAGAGTTCGGTGAATCTAATGGTGATTCTGAAGATGTTTGGAGTGATCACTATTGATGATCACATTATGCCTCTATTAATTTGTCCACAGGGCCTCAGACCCAACATGGAGGCCTGCATCAAGTGCCTTGAGAAGGTAAGGCCGCTCTGGACCAAGAAGGTGGCAGGTGGAAGACCCTATGTCTGGCAATAAGACACTACATCATGCCACACAAGAAGGGAAAACCAGTCATGGTTGTCAGGTAATTTCTATGACCACATCATCCTTTACATCTGGCCACCTAACTGCCCCAGGCTGCAAACCCCTTGATTATTATGTGTGGAGTGCAGTTGAGACCAACACAACTCCTTGTAACACCAAAGATGAACTGAAGACAAGGATTATGGCAGCATTCACCAAATTAAACAAGGAGATTGTCCAGAAGAGATGCAGTAGATTCTGAAGTGGTTCTAGCCAATGGTGATTTTAATGAATAAATTTATTCCTTAGTATTTCAAGATATTATGTGTAAATTGGTAAATATATCTGTTAAAATAGAGATGCCAATGTTATTTTCATTTTTGCCTAATTTTGGCTCTCCATAACTTCTTATCCTTTGTATAGCAAGGTTTGTCATATCATTATCCTCCCTACTCTGTGTTCTGCCATTCATTTACACAAGCTTGTGAAGTAGCTTACTCACTATTTCCCTCTACTCCTTTTGATTTCAGGATTAGAGCCATACTAGCAGCATGGCCCGGCGTTGCCCGTGCTTGATTCAAAAATCGTATGACTCCTACAGCAATCGCTATCACTTGACTTAAAATATTTTTGCCCTTCCTTGACTTTAAAAGAGTGCCCTTTGCCGTGCTGATGTTGCTACATGCTTTACTTCTTGCCTATCTCACACTGCAAATTTTTTCTAAGCTCTATACTAAACATTAAATCTGTTACAAAAAAAGAACTAAACAAAATGAACACAAAATGATCAGCTTTAAAAAAGAACTCGTAACTGGAAAAACCAAATGAAAAAAGAATATTAACAACAAATGCTTTTTCATACCCAACCCAGTTCTGCAGAATCAGAATCAACGTTGAGTTTAAGCAAGCGAATGAGCCAATTGGAGTAAAGTGCCATGCAAATTTAAATTTTTCCCACTTGTGACGAATGCAGCTACCGATTTTTTTTTGCATGCTAGCATGCTAATTAACATTCTTGTCAGTCAGCTGTTGGCTCTCACGCTGGCTAATAGAATCTTTCTGCCTATTCGTGGCAGCCAGCTATAGGCTCTCACTCTGGCCAGTAGAAAATTACATGAAAACTGGTGTAGAAGCATGAAAAATTGATTATTTCCATTGTCGATGGGAGTTGTAAAATGCAAAGTTGGTCTTGGCCTTTCTGCTAACTTGGAGCATGTGCATGTAAATTTTGGTGCAAATCCGTCGAAAAATGCAGCCATGCATTTGTTAAACACATGCACACACACATCCTGCCTTTTATAGATAGAGATCATGTTGAAACTTGGTCAGTACCTTAATGGGTGACCACTTCGGAATATCAGGTACTGTAAGCTTGGATGTGCGGGTGGTTTAATGTTATATGGCTTGGAATTGTTAAATGGAGAGCTGAGTTTTAATTCCAGTCCGTTTTCTTATAGTTACTTATGCACAAATACTTTTGAAAAAAGTAGCAATCTACCTGTTCTCTGTCTAGACAGAGGTTAATTATCAGGATTTGTATCACTAAATCATTATTAACTCAAAAAAATTCTTACAATCTATAAATCTATTCTTACTTTGAAATAACCAGAAAGGTGTTGATAAGCCATAAAAAAATGAATGAATCAATCAAAAAACCTTTTAGATTTTAATATGTTCTATGTGCATCAAATGTGTCCAGCATGCAATGTCATGCAGATATTGCATAAGAGTTCAACACTTTATTGTTTTGAATGAAATTTTGCTTTCTCTTTTACAACATTTAGATGACTACTTGATTTAAATCTCTTTTCCATGCAAGACAATTTGGGCTCCATTAGGATTATTTTGATGCCAGCAAATTAAGTTAATATTGATTATTTTTATCTGCTTATTTTTTTTAATCCTCAAAATACACAAGATGCTCCAAAATTAATGCCTTCTATTGAATTCCATGGAAATTATAACAAATACAGGAAAGGGAGCACAATGGCACAATTGAAAAGACCAAGTTTTCAGTGATAAAACACCATTGTTCTACAAAGCACCACTGGCTCTGTCTTTTCTCCAGTGTTGAACAAGAGCCTGGCTTCTGGGGTCATGAAAAATCTGTACCAGCAGGTAATACCATTTTCTTTTGTTTTTTGCTAACTGAAACATCTGAGTCTATGCCTAACTGTGCTCAAATCCTGTTTGATCTCTGTAAACATACAAAAAGCATCAGTAAATATCAATATATTTTTCTTTTTCATGACAGACAGCATTTTGCCAGACTGCCACTAAGTTGCTCTATATTGAAAAAAAAGAAAAAAAACTTTTTGGGTTACTAGCATAAAGATTTAGCCTCTCTCACTGTTTTTTTTTTTTTTTTTTAAGTTATTTCACCCCAAACAAGGTTGGAGTGCCACCAGTATGCAGGTGAGGGAAAAGACCAGGTATAGGGAGATTGAGGAAAGGATAAAAGATGAGTAGACTTTAAGACAACAGAAGATGGTGATTTATGTTGCATTTAAAGTGTTGAATATTGTAGTTATCAGGGAAGCAATTAGGCAGAAGGGAGTCTCACTGTCAGGAAGTGCAAGAAAAGAAACTGTTGGAGTAGAAGTAGCAGTTAAATTTAACTGTTTCAACAATAAATTTTTGAGACCTAGAAGTCAATCTAGTAGCATGCTTAAATTTATGTAGTTGGGGCTCCAAAGGAAAAAAAGCTTTGTAGAAAAGACAGAAGAAAATCATATCTCTATTGCCATGCTCCTTCTTCTATATGCTGTTTCCCTTCAGGACATTGGCAATCATGGCTCAACACAATTTCTTGTCTTTTGTAGCTCTTAATACATTTTGTCTTTTTTTTATCTCTGTTCATCCATCAGTTTAATCAAGCCCTCTAGAAAGTTTATGCATTGTTTTCCTCTGTCCCTCTTGTCCTGTGATTATCAAATATTCCAAAAACCTAGAAATGTGACCTAGAAAATTCAATTGTCACAAAAATAAGTGGCATTTTTGTTTCCATTTTCTCACATGTTTGATCCCTGACTTTCTCAGTGTTCTTCTGAAGTAACATATCTCTGTTTTCTCAAGTCACTTCTTCATTTCTGATGAGACTGGCTAGCATTCACTATCATATAGGAGGACTGATATTACATAACAGTTCACATGTAATTTTCCTGTTTCTTAATACTTAAGCTTAAAAAGCATATTTAATGCTGGGAAAAATGGTCAGTTTCCTGTACCACTCCAGTAAGTATCTGACTCGCCCTGCTATCCTCTATCTTTACAAGAGCCAGGTTAAGTTAATGTTGTAGTAAAGAAAAACTGTCAACTGATAGTAGCAACTGCAATAGATTTCTTCTGTTTCTCGACCACAACACTTGTAGCTAAATCGCAGTTCAAACAATAGTCCAACAAACAATGTAGAAACAACAAAATGGGGTCACATGTCCAACCTTCACTTCTCACCTGTAAAAACGCGTGTTCGTTCCACCAAGCTCAAAAAATTCTTCTCCTTTTATAAGCGAAAAACAACGGCTTCTGTTCACTAAGAGAATTTTCTGATTGGTCATGCCATTCAGGAGAGGGAAGAACATTAGCATAGCTTCTAGTCATTGATGTAGATTTTTGCTAACTACTTTTTGGTAATTTTTCTTCGGCAGATCGCGCACAAAAAACAAACTTTTTTTCGGGGTAACTGATTATCTCTTTCACTACAGTTAAACACAGAGTACTGCTGCCAAATATGGGTGGTAGCTGTTTAGTCTTCACTTTCCACTCTCAATAGAGTTCAGACGTGTTTTCGTGTCCTTATAGGCAATAGATTATTTTCTACTCTGCAACCTATTTTTAACAGACTAGACATTACAAGCCTATCACTAATCTCTTGCTATTTCTATGGTGAGTGAACTACAATTCTAAGTTCCAGCATTCTTAATCTAAGACCCACCATGCCACCCACACTGTAGTGAACCACCCTCATTCCCTTTATATTCCATTAGTTAAATGTAAGTTTCAGTCGAGCTGCAGCTTCCTATGATTAGCTTGTGGAACTGACTCCGAAGAGGCTGCTTACCAGATCACTACCATCTTAATCTGTTTAAGTCTAGCTTTAATTGTTATCTTCTTCATATATCCACACAAGTTGTACCACTTGCTATGTAACCCTCTACTTCAAGTGGCCCCAGGGTCTTGTACAGGGTGAACACCACTGGAAAAAAGAAATGTTTATATGTCATTGCTCTAATTGTCAGATCAGACCCAAAAATGGAGTAGTACTCCTATATTTGAGCTCAAACTGCTCTGCAATTAAAAGTTCAAAAGTTGTGCTTTCTGCCTAACAGCCCTTTCCAACAAATAAAATGTTACAAGTCAAACACAGCTACAATACTTACCCCCACCAGTTCAGGCATTTACAGCTAGGACATGCCTTACAATTCTAAAAGGTTTGACTCATCCCTATTGCCTTTGTATTCCACTGGTAACAAGGAAATTCCTCTTAGCTTCTTCAAAAGACTTTGTGTAACAAACTCCCAAGAGGATGCTTTCTCAACCTCTAAAATTCTAATCTCATCAAGTATAAGGTCAATCATTATCTATCCTACATATCTTCATCAATTTTACTTTCTTCCTCCCGTTATATCTATATAATAACAATTCACTCATTAATCCTCTACCTTGAGCGGATCTTGGGCCTTGCATCAGGTGAATATTTAGCAACTAATCATGTAAATTGAGAAAAGATTTGAACAATGGAAAATTTTTCACTTAAATTTTACTATTAAAGAAGTATAAAAATATAAATCAAATTGATATGCATTAGAATTATCAAAAATGTCTCCTTCAATTTTTGGGCTATACAATGATATATTTATTAACAGCCAAACAGTGACATTTAACTAAGAAAAAATACAGACACTTTGGCTGTTAATAACTGCTCAGCTTACTTTCTAAAATTAAAGTTTCATAATTTAATATTTAATGCTGCAAAAAAAAGAAACATGCTGCTTTTGTCTAAATATTGCACAATTTCAAGTCTTCAAAATGTCAGATTAAATATGTACAGATTTTATAAGACATTCTGAAATACATTGAATGTGTGGGAGAAATCAGAGACTTGACTTCAAATTCCAGTTACATTCACTTACGCACATAATATGCTTAGGAAAGTTATGAATCCATCTCTTCTACCCCCAGCTATGGATTAAATAAGGCAAATTGTATTTGGAAAAATCAGTCTCCCTTTTTTCAATTGCATGTGAGCTAAACATAATATCTACAGTTTTGACTATCATGCAAACTAGATATATTTCTACATTTTTTAAATTTATTGTATTTTTTTATCTAATAAGACTTATATTTGACATTAAATATCCCATATTTTTCTGTAATTTCTTGAATATTCAAGCCAGTAGTTGATAATATTGTTTAAAAAAAACAGAAAGTCTACTTAAATATGGATAGCCAGTAAAAATAACATTTAATTAATAAAATATGTCTGATTAATAAATTAAAACAATCATTACTTCTTTAGAAATATATACGGGGTGCGATGGGTAAATTTTCATCATCTTATATTTTTAATTTTCTGCATTGTTTGTTTTTGATTTTGTTGACTGTACAGTATAGCAGGTTCATCTGTGAGAAAAAGAGCACAATGATGCAATTCATTCCACCAGAAATTTGGAAACAGCATGCTGTACTGCTTGGCATTTACATCGGAAGCTCCAATACAAACATTTCAGTGTGTTTGAGTGTCAATCTGAGGACAGTGCAGAGGATTCAGAAAGAGTTGGATGAGTCTAATGGTGATTATGAAGGCATGACAGCTCAGAAAATTCATTCCAATTGTTATGATAAGAAAAGAACTCCCAAATTTGTTGGTGAGGTTATCAGACACAACATGGAGGCATACATCAAGTGCCTTGAGGATGTAGTGCTGCCCTGGGACAATAGGGTAGAGATGGAAGATAATAGGTCTAGCAACAGGACTCTGCACCATGCCTGACAAGCAGAGGAAAACCAGTCATGGCTGTCAGATTTCTGCAACCACATTGCCCCTTTCATCTGGCCACCTAACTCCCCAGAATGCAACCCTCTTGATTATTATATTTGGGGCGCAGATTGT